>JAAXYX010001362.1:0-23741 GCA_036851915.1 Ptenothrix huangshanensis | reverse complement strand
CCTTTTACTCTGCCACTTCATCCTCATCAAGTTTCTGTACCACAACAAGTTCCAGTATCCACAGACTTATTACACTCACGTCGACGTCCCAACGACCATGTTGTACTCTACTCTACACTATGGTATACCTTTATCACTTTATCCCAAATAAATAAACATAAACAAGCTTAAATAAAGATGTAGCAATAAATAAAGGATGTAGCATATCGTCGTTGAAGAACCAATATAGGTTAACTGCAGTGGGCCCCTAAAGCAGAATGGTAATATTATTGTTACACGCTACGCATTCACTATGCTCAGAACGGGACCTACTGAAGTTAACATGTGTTAGTTCGGCTCTTCAACGACGAAATATAAGTACTGAGCTTTCGATAGGCACTATCACTAGCTAGGCTACGAGTTAGAATTAAACGAGCTCCCACTCTTACGCAACCACAAGCACCAGCCTGTATCACTCAATCACTGAATTCCTGCATTAATGATGAGCACGTAAGCTCTGTCGTGTTGTCGTCTGCCTTGTCATTGTAAACTTACCCACAAACCACTAGGCAAATGGATGAGGACACTGCACAAAGTACGACGTGCCACCGACCCTCAACCCATTCCCTGTTTTTCCGTTATACATAGCTTTACAATGTCAAAAATGTAGGGAAGAATGCGGAATGCAGAAAAAACGAGCCATGAATACGTAATGTAATGACTGACTGGACCAAAATTATTTACAGTTGTTACAAGGGATATCATTCGGAACTGAGAACATGAGGATGAGAAGGAGGAGTATGTGACTGGAAATGTCTCACCTGTCGCACCTGTCTGTGGCAAAACAGAAGAATCGTCTTGATAGTTTGCATTCGGCTGGCAACTTTATTCATTTCCCCGGGTAATTAATTATGTATGACAAACCAGAATATGAAACTTTTCCACACAGACTTGAGGAAACTTTACAGTTCACTCAGTCTACGGTCTGCTGCACAATTTCGTTTAAAACTTGTAGTAAATTAAATCACGTCAATTTATGTCTGCTTTGGCATTAGTAATTAGTTAATTGGACACCATAGGCCCGGACCCGATGGGAAAATGTACGGGTTTTCCATCATAAGACGCCGATGGTAAAAGTGAAAGTTTTAAGCCTTATTTATTATGATTAATTACACAAATTCAACACAAACGATTCGGGCAATTTATTATTTATATAGGCAGGTATATTAGCACTGAATGAAACAGGATGTAGCCACAAGGAATGAATGCAATAAGAGAATAAGACGCCCGAGGGGGAAGCAAGGTACTAGTGGCTATTGATAGTTCTGACTTTCCCGGTTCCCTGGTATCCATGCCCTCTTCTGAGTTACATCCGTTCGTGTTACATACGCAGACTGTACCAAAAACAAAATTTAATTTCACAAGTTTTGAGTCCTGCCAATTTTTTTCGGCCACGTGTTCCAAAATATATGTTTCGAAGGTATCGGTGAAATTTAAGAAAGGGTCGGCAATAGCGAAGCGGTTGTACCGGACCGCACACTCTTGAACCATTTCGTGAAGTGGGTAAGGTTTTTCTTCCAAACAACTTCGCATGAGAATTCGTCCGTAACTTAATGTATTATATGACATTTTAACACAAACATTCCAATCCAGTACCGAATCCGCGTCGCCGGGATCATACTTTTTGGGCAAAGTGTCACAATCCATAAGCTTTAGGTAGCCATGATCAGGATTCTCTTGTTCTAACAATGGGTCAATACATTTTGTAGTGGACAGGGACAGTGTATTATTCGGAGCGTTTTCTGCGTAGAGGCACGACCAGCATTTCAAGCCTATGTAATGATTAAACATAATACAACCAAATTAGAAAACAATTCCGACTTTTCTAGTTCAGAGAATATCCTCTTTCGAAACTTGTTTGTACACCATACAAGAAAGTATGGTAGGTATTAAAACAAGGCCATTACCGTAAACGCTGCTGATGAGTTGCGCAATATTTAACAACACTAGCAACGACTGTGATTTCAATAAATATAGGGAAAGTCCAGAGAGTCGTACTGCAGTTCGAGCCATTCCTTTCTAGATTCATGCAGGATGTGTGATGTGTTTACATAAAAGTCTCTCCTCCGTATACATCCGAGTAGCGGGCGCGGGGAAATGCATCATTATTATATGGGAAGTAAATCATTGATCGAATCAACAAAACTTTGAATATGAATCCTAGTTACTCATTTCACCAGGATTTTGGAGCCTTTGTATCTCACATTTCATATAAAATTATATACAAATAATATGGTCAAGTTAAATTGCATAAATTAGGAGTACGAGTATCTTTCTCATCTTTTACGATTTATGGCAGTTATGTTGATTGTTGGTTGTGGAGAAGTAATTTGGGAGAATGTAAAGACGGAATTCATAATACGATATTCAGAATAACAATCAGAATTATGGATGTGGGTGTATCCTGGTGAACTTTTGTAATATTGCAGTCCTGAGTCTGAGATAGCTGGCGCTGGCTACGTCGCCGTTCCTGGTAGAGGTAGGCCAGCGAACCGAACGGTTGAAAGTCGATCATGCAAACACGTGCCAGTACGCTAGCGCTTGCACCAGCATAATTACAGTAACTCAATATCAGCAATCAAGCTAGCTGGACCAGCTCAGTTACGTTGCTCATAAAGCTTAGCACTTAACACACAAAATTTTAATTGTAGTAACAGAAGTTGAAGTAAAAACCAAACTCATCAAGGAACAATGATATTTTAAATTATGCGAATGAAAAAATAACACAAGAAAAGAATAACAGGCAATCAACAAACTATTCCTCTCCTTAACCGACACGAGTTATTGCTCTTTAAGAAAAAAACAAAGTAGCCTTAGTAATATGTACAGAAAAGCTCTCCCGGGAACTTCAATAACGCTGGAGATAGAAACCCCCTCCCTCCCAATATCTTGTCCAAATTGGATCGAAATTGCTCCGACAGCAGCATTCAAGAAAGGAAAATGATTTCAGGTTCCCTGCCAGCCAAAACTTTATCAAAAATTACGTTGGTACTATATAATTAAATATTAATGTAAATGCCCATCTACTAATAAACTCTTCTTTGCATGATTTGTGTTATTTAATTGTAAAATAAAATCAGAAGTAGCCATCGATAATTTTAGTAATCGTTCGTAACGTAATAGTACAATAATTTATTATAATTTTATGATTCTTTTATAAACAAAATGAGTTACTTGGTATTATCCACACATTTGACACACATTCAAAACCTATGTATATATAATCAAACATACACTCATAAATGCATTACGTGTTATCTTTCCTCTCACTGCCGTAAACTGCAATGCTCTTTCGCTTGTAGTCATGATAACTTATGTATATTTATTGATGCGTTTCATCTAATTTTTTAGTTTTGCTTTATATTCTAACAACTACTTTTAATAGTCTTTAATAATTATAGTTCGCAGTTGTATGTCACCTTCCTCGTCATCATTCTTATAAAGAAGCGACTGACTAGTTTACATAGAATAGGAATTAAATGACTTACTAGCATAATTTTCAGTATTATCTTTGTAATTCCATTCCACAGTAATTAAATAAAACATTTTCATTCAGTTTCAATGAATTCGTAGAAAACTGTAGCTTCGCTTACCACTCCTACTTCTGTCCTTTTAGTGCCTTTCTAGTGGTTGGAGGACAGGCATTTTACAGACATTTTACACACTTTTCAATATTTATATAAGGTTATGCAACTAATTAAGAAAATTCTTTATACACTTAGTTAACTTTGTCTTGTATTAGTAATTAGATTATGACTAGTTGTACGGCTACATAACATTAGTAGTGGTAAACAAACAATAATAATAAACTTACAATGAGTACCTTTTTACCTACTTATATTAAGTGTGAGATTTTTTTAATAACTCTCATTGCACTTGTAATTAAAGCTTAGCCATTCGCGCCTATATTATATCTTCGAATATATCATTAAATCTTACTAGCATATTCAGATTAAAAATAGGTATTGATAATATTGTCAAGTAAGTAAGAAGAACTGCAAGAATAGGAATCATGACGAATCTAATTAATTACACTTAATCTTTACTCCTTTACTAACTCCAAATAGTAAATATTATGTTTCTTAACTTGGTTCAATCAATCACCAAATCCACGATTTACCACTAAACTTCAAACCTAGCATTATCACTACACTTATACCTCTTGAGTTTTCAGGATTCCGTAATAATTTACATCAAGGTTATGACATTGGGGTTAAGTAGTTCTGATTAGAAAGATGCCTGCTAATTGTTTTTTCAATTAAATAAAGTAGTTATAGAGCAATGAAATGAACATTCTCAGGTGGGTCGAGGTCAAAGGTCGATGTCTAAGTCTCCCAAAATTCATCTGAGTCATTTTCAATAATTTTTTGCCACATGTAATTATACACAAGTATCATGTTTTTCACTTATATTTTAGGTGCAAATCCATAAGTTATCACTACCTCTACATATAGGAGTACCTACTTCAATTAATAACATTACGCTACTATGTATTTTAGCCATAAGTTCTATGGTAATTGTTACTGACAAGTATTAGTCAATGAAAAATTAGCTAATGAAATAACTAACTCGTCTCTAATAAGGTATTAAATTCCATTTCGATGAAAAAGGATCTTAGAATAAGTCTTTTTTCAAAATTGCAAACATGTATAGAATATAAAATTATAAATAAATATTTTAATTATTGTAATTTAAGTAATTTAATTAACTGTAATAATTAAGTGTAATTTGTATCCAAGTACTTGCGAGACGATCATAGAATATTACATATAAAGGATTGAAAAGGATCAGGGTTTCTGGTTCTGGTTACTTTGTAATTGTAGGTATTTAATTCGTCTTTTATTTGTAATAATTAACCCACCATTAAGGGCGATGCTACATATTATTGTGTAATATACCTATGTATCAAGCTAATATCGCACGTATGTACTGTTAGGGATGCGTCTCTTACCTTTAATTATCGTTAAGGATCAGGCCTATTAAAGACTAAATACTACATCCAGACTAGGATAACTGAATATAGGCAACTGTAAACATACGTGTGTACTACGACAGCCCTTAAAAAATAGTCAACATCAATAACTTGTTGGATTACCCTGGTCTGGATGGAGTACCTAGAGACTATTGAATTGAATTGTGACAAAATTCCGTATCAATTTAATTAAAGTAGCGGGTTCATAAATAAAAAGAAGGTGGCTCTGATTAATTAGCTACAAATTCAAAAGAACTTGTTAAGGTACTATTTCTATCACAAACTGGTATTTACTGATTAACACGTTACATAAAGATAAAGATCCCTGGTCTACTTTCATGACTACATACTTTACTCCGCACGTAATTTCTCCATACGTTACTTTAAGACAGCAATTAAATATGTGCTTGTAGAGTTAATGATTATTGTATTGTATTGTAGTATGGATAAATGATTAGATTTAAATTACCAAAGATTGGGCAGTTAGCAAGTTGAATACTAGTTAATCATTTGCATAGGGTGGTTGGTAATTAGTAATTGGTTTGTGGTAATTGGCTAAACGGTGGTAACGCGATCGAAGACATTGCTGATGAGCGTGTCCTCATTGTTCTTTAATTGTCAAGAATCGTTGGTGCCTTTACTAAGACCAGGTCCCCGGCGTCGCCGTCGTCGATTCTTCTGGTAAGTGTGGTAAATATAGAGACTAAGAAGAACTATAAAAATAATGATGAAGACGAGTATCAAGTACTCGTAATTATAGTTGAAGTGACAGTTGGCTTCATCCGAGGAGTCGGGACAGTCCTTGAGGCCGTTGCAAAGGACTTGTTGTGGAAGACAGCCATCGATGACCGAGCAATAGAACTCGCACACCAACGACTCACTCTGTTTCTGCACCATCACGTAGTTGAGCTGGATCTGGACGAGGGAGGACGTGGAGATCAGTTCCACCACCAGCTTGTTCTGAGATGGTGGAGGAAGGAGCTGAAAGTCTGTTTGAGTTTGGGTTGTAGACGTAATGATGGCGGAGGTACCACCTTCAAAATTCGGTGAATAAACGCTAAGTTGATTCGGGCAGAGCTTGAGAGGTGTTGAGTTCCACGAGGCTCTCTGGTTGACGAGTGAGTTGAAGGAACTGAAGGAGCTGGGCGCGGACTGGGGGAAGTGAACAAGAAGGAAGTGTTGTGAGCAATCAAGGGCTTCCGAGGAGTCTGAATTAAAGACGTATGCGGAGAAGTAGGGAGTGGGGGGCTGGATGATCCCCACCGAACCATTTGTAAGATCTATGAGGCCTGAGAGAGCTGTGTAGGTTTCCACTGTCCATGCTTCGTCCGACTCTTGACCCGGTCTCTCTTTGTTGTAACTAGAAAATGATCCAAATTATTAACAAAAACCATAAGCTTTTCCCTTCAATATCTTCGTTCCGGGTGAAGAGCGAGAAAAACTAATAAGGTACATATTGGGAAACAGTGTAAAAACCTACATCGAATATGATATTGAATAATAAAAAATATTTATATTAAGAAAAGGTAATTTTTCCAAAAAAAAACACCTACCGATGCTTCGAAAACCATTAAAAAACAAATATGTTGATACAAAGGTGGTATTTTTTTTAGAAATTCAGATTGAAATAAAACGCTCAGTACGATACTACTATACAATTCTTCCACATCGAACGATAAAGAAACTTACAGTACATACGAGGGAGCACATGGCACGAAGCTTAAGACTAACAAGAAAAAGATCCAATGAAGCAATAAATACAATAAATCAATAAGATAGAGATAAGAAATGTATAGCAGGGATGTGGATCCCATAAGCTCGGTTCGTAATTGTTCAGCTTTAATAAATCCCAAGAATTGAATTGTTATCTTGATTTGATTCTTACTGCTTTCATTGTTCCAAGTTTAATATAAAGGAAACGGAGGAGCGAAGGAAAAGCGGACATAGACGGAAGTTGAAATAAATAGACAGAACAAAATAAGAAAATACAGAGTAAGAGAGATACTTTGAAAATGGCAAAATAGCAAAATGGCATTGGCTTAGCCTTCGTGACGCTGATTGAAATCTCCGAAATCCCAATCCCACATTTAAGCTCGCTCGGCCCATTGAACCCTTTCAAACCATCGCATTCCAGTCATTACTCATTGTCAAGCAGGAATATCGGTATCCGTACATCGGCAAATCTCGATAGTAGGCATTATCACGAGGACGGAAGGAAATAGGAAATTGTCGGGCCTTGTTCTCTAACGTCGCATTTCCTTTTTCGGACGTTCTTCAAAAAAGAAAAACGTACGCGTCTAAAAATGCGGAATCTCCTAAAGTCTCGTGACTCGTAATCGTACCATCGTAAAAAGAGATTGAGTAATTGAGGTCCATTGCTGCTTTTAAAAATCTCCCAAAATAAAAATAAATAATATTAAATAAAGGGATTTATCGCCAAGTAAGTGATGGTGTAGGATTAGTATATCCAATGAAATGGGCAAAACGTGTAAAACTGTAAGATTGTAAACTGCAAGATTGTATATAGTGACATGAGTAAAAGCATGCAAGAAGCCATGAAACTACAAATGTGCTCGTCATAAAAGTATGTACCGGCACCGGCGCCGGTGCTGATACATAAAAATGATTGGGCCGTAAATTGAGTAGATTGTGAGGTAGGACGTAGGAGATTCGGGAGATTTGGCTTTTGTATTCGCAATTTGGTATTCTCACGGATTCTGTATTCAACGGAGAGCAACTCACCTGCCATTAAAGTAGAAGTGATTAGAGTCCATCCACGATTGCATATTCGAGAGCGTTAGTTCGATTTGCTGGACATATTTCGAAGAGAAGGAGAGTGCAGAGTTGGAGGTGGAACTTGTCGTGTTGTTGTTGCTACTGCTACTGTTGGCGTTCGCATGGGTGACCAGGGAACAGAAGCAGCTGACTTGAATGCGGGTGTCATTACTGAACACTTTGTAGTATTTTATTTGGGCAGTGAGTGGCTGCTGTTGGTCCTGGTTCTGATGACCGTGCTTTGTCTTCCCACCTTTCCCACCGCCACCTGAACCGGTCCCATCACCTCCAATAACACCACCCTTCACTGAGCATTCGTACCGATTTATTTTCTGGTTGTACACGCTTGTGCACGTTGAGCTGAAAAATGGAAGAAAAGAAATAACCAGTGAATACACATGAAAATGGAAAAGGAGTAAAAACGGAAAAATAGAAGATAAATAAAAAGAAAGCTGAAGTTTGGGGAAGAATGGCAGGTGGTTGAATGGACGGCAAACTTAACGAGTGAATAGAGGGAGGGCAACAATTTGAAGAATACACAATTTCAACATTTTATTGCTCTGGTCGACTGGGAGAAAGGAAAGTGGAAAGGTTCCAGTCATTACGATTTTTACGATTTCAACATTTACACATTTTACACGCCAACCCAAGAACCAACCGACGAACCACACAACCCTCTAGAAAGCACGCTCCTCAATTTCCTGGTTTTACCTGTACCAATCATCGGCACTGACACCGCTTCTACTGCTAAAGCCACGTATGTAGCTCTAAAAAATATCATGGAGACTACGGGCACACATGCCAAGTCAGAGCACGTACATAATGAATGGCAAATATAGGGATTAAAAGTTTTTTTATTAATCACTAGATGTGCATATGGATAAGTACATATGTAGAAAGCCCTTACGTTTCTGCATGTACCTATATCTAAACGTTGCGCAACTGAGTAGCGGAGCCTGTACCTACACTTAATCAGCTATAGCCACAATTTATTTTCGAAGGTAGTAACAGTAACAAGTCGAAGAGCGCGTATACTACAAGTATCTATCCATATGCATATTTTTAAACCCAAATGGAGAATGGAGAACGCTCTTTTTAATTACTCACCATTGAAGGCTGAAGTTGGGAAAGGAACTAATTAAATTCTGACTAAAAAGAGAGTATATAATACGCACCACTACCACGTACGGCGTCTTTCTTTCAATGGCACAAAAGGGTGAAAGTTGAAATAATGCTTTTGAAAACGTATAAAAGGTACTTTTTAAAACAGTATAAAACCTTCTTTTTACAATTTTTATAGATACGTATCCCTAATTAAACAATATTACCACGCCCGAATTAAACAGTTACGTTTCTGAAAAACCTGAGGTTTTATTTAGGAGAGAACAAAATCAAATGCCGTTATCAACTATTTTTGAAGAGGCGTAAAATGATTACGTACATTTTAAAAGAGTAAAAGAGACTAACATACGTATTAGGAAATAGCAAATCTTTCTTACTAGAATATGCTTTCATTTTCCACTGCAGACAATTTGAAATTTCAAACTTACAATATGACTTGCATTTAGAAAATTGAAAATGGCAATATATCCATGAAAAAAAGGTTTAGTGGAGGGACGAAGATAAGTCGCTCTATCGTAAATAATGAAGTTTCGACGACCTTTTGGAACTTTTAAAAGGAATAAATAATTAGATTTAGGTTTTGTTTTGTGGTATATGTGTAGGGTGAGACTCAGACATAGACAGAGAGAGATAAAGTTATGCTGGATACGACTGGCTGGTTGGCTGGACAGATGGGTTGAGTTAATAAATAAAGGCCAAGGGAGGTCTGGGTGTTGTTCTGTGAGTTGCGGATGTAGTTGGTCGTTGTATTTTGTGGAGTGAGAGTCTGAGAGTTGGCAGTTGGCACGTAGCTGTGAGTTGTGTGCGTCGGCTGAGGTGTACTTGCATAGATTCGTGTTCCTAGGTGAGTTGCAAGGTGGAAATGGAAGTGGAAGAGAACCCGGGAGAAAAGGGAAGGAGGAAGAGAAAGAGAAAAGAGAGAGCCCGGGAAAGTGGGAAGGTAAGTAGTAAATGGTAAGTGTGTATTGTACCTGTCCATGAGATGAATATCGAGTTGGATGGAACCCGGGTAGAATTGATAGATGCAGTGCACATGTGACTTGCCACCTCGACCGAAGAGAAAGGTGTTCTTTGGACTGTGAAATGGACCAGGCTGTGTGATGAGACGACTACAAGGTTTCCTCATCTCAATCCCATCCTGTTTCGTGTCGATGAATTCATAATAAATTTTAAACCGGAGTGTGTCTAGAATCGTCCCCGCACCGGTTCGTGACCGGATCGTCATCAGATTTGACGTTGAGATGTAAGACTCATCGACGGCGTTGCATGGTCGAGAATTATTCCGGTTCAGACGATACTCACACGATCGAAGAGTCTCTGTGTGATTATTGCAAATCCGAACCAACGGCGTCCCTCCACCCACCTTCCCCTCCTTCTCACCATCTGCCACCATCCAACAAAGACAAGACAAGTCAAACCAAACATCAAATATTATTATATATTATTAAACCTAACACCTAACATCTCTTCATATTCTTCCATTTCGTGGATTTATGTTCCTATTCCATTACGAAGTGTCGAGCCTTCCCAATCCCCTCTGTTCTAGACATTTTTCTTTTCATACATTTCTCATAAATCAAACTTGAAGTCCAAAGTTACTCTAACCGGAAGGAGAATATTCAAAATATGCTAGATGCAAATTTCCAGGTTTCGGCAATGTGGCTTATTTCATCGTGGAATGAATTAACTCTGCGTAGGCGAGAAATGGGAGAAAACTACGGTTGAAACTGTAAAATGAACTATCTACGCACTATCGATTCCGAAAATGAAGTATTTGGAACTATCCACCTATTCGCCTCCCAACATCCCAGGATCAGAATGAATTTTAAGTAGGTAGCTACCTCATGCTGAAACAATTTTAACACAAAATATTTAGGCTTTTGTACACATTCTAAACTTGAAGCACGTGTGTGCATACTAATCAAGAACCACCAACGAACACTAGCAGTTTGTATACTACTTATTATAAAACTTAAATTCACTGTTCAAGGGGTATTAAAACATCAGTTGTCAGTTGTCAGAATTTTTAGCCCCTAAGCTGAGAGACACGATTTTTGGAGCTCAGAAGAATGTAAGGTATCAAATAGCATTAGCATATTCATCTAAATTGATGTTATCTTCTGTAATACACGGGATTAATTAAAAGGTTGCTAAAACCTACCGGGATCGTAGGGTCCATCATAGATTGCCAGGAAGGTCTGGTTGCAGTTAGACTCTTGACTGCCACTCTCGCTAGAACCTCCCCCATCGAGACCGATGTTCGTGCTGGAGAGTTGATAGTAAACGATTTGGAGCCAAATCAAATCATGTTTATCCCCTTGGATGTGATAAAGACAAAGTGTGCCTCCGGGTAACGTGTGATTCGGAGACTCCAAATACCCGCTTTTCGCCTTGTTGTACAAACTGCTGATGCGGAAGACGCAGTTATGGTTCTCGACGAATTTGTACGAATTCAATTTAATGTGCTGAACAGAAGCTAGGATGTTGAAACCCTGGCACATTAATAGTTCACACAGATTTATAACACATTACTTGTTTAAATAAGCAACCAACACTTAATTCCGCTGCGATTGTAACCGGACGAGTGAATATACTTAATTGAATGATTCTGTTTACCTGAATGGTGTGCTGGTACTGTTTATCCTGTGAGGTAAATAAGTTAACACCAGTTGAGTGGAATTCGACGAGGAGTTCATTCGAACTGGATGTGATGTTTTCAAGCTTTCCGCTCCCGCACACCTTGGCAAGGATGGGATCTCGGATCGTGTAACCATCATAGACTGTCAGGGTGTCTACACAGTTGGCCTTAAAATCTTTCGAATTGGCATGGTAGGTCAAATTGTCTGGCCGTCGAGACTGAATGTTCAGATGAAGAGTCTGCAGGTTAATTACCGCATGGTAATTATTCAGCAGATCTCGCTCCCGGTCACGACTCTGTGACGTAGCGTGGTAGTGTTGCTGACCCAAGTGATGCCCTGTGTGTCGAATAGCATAGTAACAGGTGACGTTCCGTGGGTAGAGCCCCGGGTAGTTTGGAGATTGCACTGAACACCTTTCATTATACAGTAACCAAACATTTGTTTTATCACGCCATGTTAATGCAAGTGGAAGCTGCATTCATGCAGGTACTTTCATTTTACTGTTTTTGCTCCTATGATAAAGTCTCAACTACTTATATATTACATCACATGCATTCTTCTCTGCTACATATGCCGGGCCGCGAGCTTGTAAGATAGGTTACTTACATTGCGTACTTCTCTTAATATAATTAAACATCGTTGGAGATGCAAAACTTAACATCCTATGAGAAATTCCATAAGGTAATGAAAGCCTGTAAGTGCTGTACCTTCAACGACGTTTACAGTACATCCGCCAGCATTAAATTAGTAAATAGTAGGTATAGATACCTGTACGTACATACATATCGTCGTTGAAAAGTGAAAAAGAGGTAAATGCATCTGGCCCCTTAAGCAGAATGCCAATGTTATTACTATCAGTTCAGCATTCATTATGCTTCACACGGGGCATAATGCATTTAGCTCTTTTTCACTATTCAACGACGATATGTTTACCGTGTCAGAACTTTTTAGTACTGCTACCAAAAATAGCACATATTATAACACGAAGCAATATGTACATGAAGAATTTTGAATATTGTTGTCTGATTCCAATTAATAATATCTGATCATGAATGATGATAGATCTTTGTGTTTTACAAACAGTTTTGAAAATTGATCGAATGATATTATGTAGAGTAGTAAAAGGACTTCTTTCAATTCGTTTCTGCAATTATTTACCCTTTCTAACTATGTAATTTTACATCCCAGTGTATTCTGTAATATTTTGTATTATAATACTAAGGTATTCTGTAATCGTATTTACAATAATTTTGATTCGGTGGCTAAAAAGATAAAATTGATGTTTTCCATTGTAATACTAAATAAAAATCTCATTTTATTTTTAACACTTGAAGGTGCTGTACTGTAATTTTAATATCGCCAAACTACTATACGACTACCACTACAAAAAATATTAAAAAAATGGAAGTGTTTTCTAAACTTTCAAATGCTTTCAATTTTAGACACATTATGCAACTATCCGAAAGTCAACTACTGGATGGATTTCCCATAAGATCGCTTTAAAACATAAGCTTAGCGACAGACCTAGTCTGAACCGTGTGGTATACGTAATATCCCCTACCTTTGTCGAATTCTGTGAAAGTCAGTTGGAATAGTGCAGTTACTATCACCCCTTTTACGCGAGATATGCACCTACTTTCACTCAAATAAAAGAAGCACCAACAAGGTCTCAAAAAATGGCTGAGGGGAAAACTAAAAGTTTGCAATATTAACTTGGGCCATCGGTCATGATACGAACTTCATTTGCTAATTTCGTAAAAATTGACCTGGGTTACGTTGAAACTGAAACAGATTTTCTTTTATTCTGTAAGTTTTTACTTATTTCAAATGGTGGTGGTTGTGGTGTACAACAGAAATCAAAATGTGATGGAAAAAACCATGAAACCAAAGGGAAACAACAAAGAGCGAAATATAAATGAATCAGATGTCAAAGTATTGAACTAAATAAAAGAATCGTGAACTAAATAAGTAACACGGAATGTAAAGAAAGATATAAATAAATAAATAAGACATGAAAAATGAATGAGGGACGAAAAACGAAAATTGCGGTCAAAAATATTCGTTTGATGTGGTGAGTCAAAGGAATAAGTTGAGATGCAGGTGTAATTGAAATCTGCTGCTAAAATATTAATCATGTTGCCACTTTCGTGGAGAAAGTGTAGCAAAGGAAGAGAATAGGGGAAAGCGAGAAACAGATAGTGGTTTTGTTACTTGTCTCTGTAGCAGTTGTTGAAGAGTAGACTGCATGGTGTGCCGTCGAGAAGGTTTCCTCTGAACAGTCGGTTGTTTGGAAGTCCATACCTGACGGTGGCTTCCTCCTCTCCGATGAACTTGTAGGCCAACTTGAAGTCAAAGTTTACCTGAGTGTTCAATTGATTAGTGAGGAAGGTGAGGATGAGACGATTTGTTTCAGAGAAGTAAGGCTTATTGAGGAAACTATAGTGACAAAATTCCGAGTAGATTCCACGATCCGGTTCCTCAATGATTAGTTTTGTCTTGGAACAACTCTCCTCCTCTTCCTTTTGCGACTTCTCCGTGAGGAAGATGGAATTGAACTTAAGCTGAATGAGGTCACCGTGTGACCCGCCATCCCCAATGAAAGTCAGTGTACACACGAACGAGAACGGCGGCTTTGAGGACTGGGCTGAGCTGGTAGGGTTATGAAGCTGTAGATTGTACGTCGACCCTTTCAGTCCATAGTACGTTCGGTTGCAAGCTAATGAATTGTATTTACTTTAATCATTTTTTTGCTCTTATTCGATCAATATTGGCTCATCTAACAACTGGCTATTTATTTAACAGATTTATGAATAACAGGACATGGAAAGTCAATATAATCGGTGTAATGTTTTTGTGCGTGGGCATAAAGCGATGTCATATCCGTAATTATTGATATGAACATAATTACCTACGTGTATGTATACACTTCCATATCTATGTACATGTATTTGATGCATGTGCCAAATTATATTGGACTACTGTCATTCTGGAAACATCCCAATAGACTTCCATTCTGCTTATAGCGTTCACAAGCCCACTTCTTTTGTTAACGGGAAAAGTCAGCAAATACATAGTCCTGAGGTTCACCATCGACTGGATGATTCAGAATGCCTTTGTTATTGATACAAAGCATTCCACCAAACTTTTGTCCAATACAATAATTACCAGTCTTTGCAAAACGATGGGCATTCTATCGGCAGGTTTTATTGATAATATCTTTATTCTTTTGTATGCCTTATATGTACAGAGGAATCTAGTAGCTACAACATTTTGCTCTCAAAAGTAAATAATGTACACCGTTGTTTTATAGAAACTAGCAGTTACATGCATACTTCATATCTTTAACTTTTCAAGTGCATCCATTTTTTTAATAATTACTACGAAGTTCTCATTACCAGCCTTTGTCTTTGTTATTAAAAGATCCCCCTTGAAAATATGTGTAGAGATACATATTAGCGTTTCTTAGTTCTATGTAGGTACATATGTATTGAAACATTGAAATTGTAGCTCTAGCAATTTGGATACCGAACAAATAGGAAACTGTACCCATTTAAAGCTCCAAGTGGCCTAGGAATATCGAATTCCCTGCTTCTAGCAGGTATCTGGACGTTCCCATGTTATATGTTCTCTCAAAGTTACCCCGATGTTAAAAAGAATACTATGGGAGGAATAAAGAGCTTGAGAGAGAATAGGTGGGTATCTAGGTACTCCCACTTGAAAATCTATGGCAGCAGATTTTGTATCTACTGTTAATAATTTATAAAGCTTAACACCAGATATGTACGTATACCGCTGCAGGTAATGGGATGTACTAAGATCTCCTTACATATAATCATAAGCCATAGGCAATGCTTGTTTCTGAAATTAGTAAGGATTGTGTAATATTGAATGTTATGTTTTACACCCAATCCTACAGTGTTATCAAATAAATAATGGTGTTTTTACTATGAATTCCCATTTTGCTATAAACTCCTGGTATACTTTACTCGTGGGATTGCCCCCGTGCACATTGTTTGTAGGTCTAGGAACAGGTCGTTAATACATCCTGCTCGAATAACACGCCCCTGGCCAGCTAACTACCTACCTGAACCTGGAGCAAAGCATCTTAGACGCAACCCCACAGGAGCTCATTATGCCGTTTTAAAATATTATGGTCTTAGGAACTCCCGGAATGGGAAAAGGATCCGAAGATCATACGATTTTCTATTTTTAAAATGGAAGCCCTGGAAGTAAAGAGTTTGGCAAACAACAGAAAGAATATATTCATAGTGCACAATTTCTAAGCGATTGATTCAGAACGTAATATATTCAGCTGTAATTGCATACGCATAAATAGACACATTTATACATATGCATAGGTAGATACCATCACTTCGTTAATATTAAGCACAGAATAGACACGAACAAGCTCTTTGAAATAGAAAAGGGGTTTCACTTTCCAATGTGTTTCACTCTACTAATGGATTTCGTCCGAAAGAGGAAATTTTGCAAATGGAATATTTCCCCTGAAGCATTTATCTAAAATGTTTATATAATGAAGGCGCTTTTACAAAATCCCATTATTTTTTAATGCTCCACTGCCAGTCAGTCAAAAGGAACGAAAACTATACTTTCCCATCTAATCTACCCTTTCATGTAATATACAAGAATAAATAGAATAGAATTCCGTACAATAAAAGGCAGTCGGTAGTTGCTGAACGTTGCTTTATCGATTTCATTGTCAAGTTGAACGTGCATGTGTAAAACACGTACTTTAGCAACTCTTTGTTTTTGTTTGTAAAGGAAACAATTTCAAAATTTATTTTCGTTCAATTTGAAAGTGAAAGGGAAAAGAGCGGAATTTAGTGAAAACAAGTCCTTGAGCCAGTGACCTTGTTACCAACATTTTGCATTTAGTATTCTTGGAAAAAATAAATGTATGATTGCCCAAAACCAAAAAAAGTATGAATGCATGGAACCAAAAAGTTTCGCCAATTAGAATAATGACTGCACAGACACGGTGAAGTAAGTATGTGGCCACATCTAAAATGCGTGCATAATTGGTGCATGCCCTCGTCATCTACACCAGAGAGCTCCGGTTTCAGCTCCTATTTAAAATGGACGAGGGTGTTTCCCTATTTGGTTGAATGCCCGAAAGTTGTGCATAGTTTTCCAAGAAAGTTAATAAAGTTAGGAAAGTTAAGAAAGTGTAAAATGCGTCAAGTGTTCACAGTTTGTTTGTTCTGTGTGCCTTGCTCTTTGTTTGTTTGGACTTACGCGTGCAATGTCTAGGCTCATCGGAAGCGTCTGCACAATCCTTTCTGCCGTTGCAAAACCGATCAAGGTCAACGCACTGCCCACTTGCACATGTGAACTCATTCACTTTACACGAAGAACCCGAAGAGCCCGATGAGCTCATCGAACTTGCTGCCACGACGGGGACTGGAATCGGAACCGGAACCGGAACAGACACCGGAACTTGATTCTGGTTCTGCATCTGGATCTTGACCGGAAGGGAGGAAGCCAAAGAAGTCAAGGCTAAGGCTTCCACTTCCACTCCGTCGCTCATCATTAGTTCATCATTATCATCATTTTCCTCACTAATCTCACCGTCCTTAAAAATACCCGCAATCCCTGCGTGACCCAAGTGACCGCCGGGGTGACCCAGTGTTTGTCTGTTTTTACTTAAAATACTTAAGTTAGGCAGATTGTGATTCTGATTCTGGTTCTGACTTTTGAACTTTACCGATGACAAAAGCGGCGAAGGTGACCCCAGTAACCCCAAAGATCCATGGGAGACGAGGACAGAGTTTGTGTGCGGGAAATGCAATTGCTGGAATTGTCCGGGCTTTTGACCCTGGAATGCACTTGTGGCAGTGGCAGTGGCTTGGGACGTGGAAGTGGCATGCAGGGAAACGGAAGAGCTGAAAGCTCCCCGGAAGTCTCCGTATAAAAATACACAAAACAAAAAGACAACTTGGCACCGACACCCACAACGACCACCAGTCAACCCGCCAAATCCACTCAAGCCACCGAAAACTCCGCTAACTCCACTAATTTCTAAATCATTTCTCCCGATTGATAAACTCATTCTTTTTTAATCTTCTCCCCGCTCACTTTCCACTCTCTCGTTCCTCTTCACTACGTCGGAATCTTCTCCTTGTTCTACTCCCGATGATCTGCCGAAAACCTGCGGAAACAGCGATGATGATGAGGATGATTATAATGTTCTTGCTCCTCTCTGTCCATTTAATTTCCAAGTCAAATGTTGCAATTCCAATTCAAATTCCAATTCACAATCCCTCAATCCCCAAATCCTGGAACAGTGAGCGTAGAACGTAGGAAAGCTTACATGTAGGAGAAGCAGAGCAATGAAATGGGATTAATTTAGCGAATTTAAAATTCAAAGGAGGGACGCACAGCACAAGTCAAGGAAATCAGTGTTTTAATCCACTCACTTTTTGATTGCCGTTTATCCTTTTTTATCTTGTAGCTGCGCTATTATCCTTACACTTGACTTGGCACACTGAGGGTTTGTTTTCCCCTGTACTGTGTTAAACTGTGTTTTCTATTGCTGTTCTATTGGAGTGAAATTAATTCAAAATTTGATTTTTCGGCGTGTTTCGAGTGGAAGAGAGTGACGGAAGCGGGTATTTGAATGTAAATGGCGAGTGAAGTAAATAAAGTGGATGATGCAAATGAGATAAATGCGGTGGGTCGGGAGTTATTCTTTCTTGTTGTTGCCGTTGTTCGTGGACTTGGATGGGGATTTCCAGTCGATTCTTTTTGCAAGTGTTGTGTGAGTGAAAGACTTTGGTGGTAGTTGTAGTTGGTAGTTGAGCTGAAGTGGAAGTGGAATTTGAGTTGGTTTGGGGAATAAAAGTGAAATAAAGACTTGATTGTGGAGTGGAATGGTGGAATGCAAGGACAGAATGGACAGACAGACTGGATGGATGGGACTGGATCGGGATTGTGAGGTTGTTGGATTCTTGGATTCGATGTTTAGATGTTTACAAATTTCAGAGGAGAATATCAATGCTTGTGAGAATGTGGATGTGGATGTGAATAGGGAATGAGGCGGTGAGGAGCACTGAGGTGGATTCGGTTGTGGATGTTGGTGGAGATTGAGGAGAGACGAAAGGCGAGAGGCGACTGAGGGAAGCGGGCTACAGCCACAGCAACTCACTCATGCCTTGCCTTCATTTCCATGCAGTCGCTGCTTCAAAAACTCAGCAGTACTCACCAGAATTCACCTCCGATGGATTTATCGATTACTTTCCTTTCTCTTCTGCTTTCACTCGCTCCATTCACTTTCTCCAACTTTCACCACCCGAACTACTAGGCTTTCCCACTCGCTTCACTTTCTCTTGCAACCACCATCAACTGCCAGCAACTGCCATCAACTGCACCAACTACCACTCAAGCCCAACCAAGTCAAGCCAAGCCAACACGGCACAGTCCATGCTCTTACGAGCAATAGGTACGGCTGACTGGGAAGCGGGCAAATCGGAATGAAGGAGTGGAGAGTGGAAGGGCTACACGGAAGCGGGTGAGTCCAGGCCACCAGCACCAACCTTTCTCTTCCAGTCCTTCCAGTCTTGCTCTTGCTCTTGCTTCCACAAATTGTCGGCAGTTCGGGATCCTCTGTGTGCATTCCGTGTGCTCCTGGTTTCCTGCTTCACGTTCTGGTTCAGACTCTGGTCGTGTTTCTCTTTCTCAACCTGCTCTGGCTCTACTTTCGGCTCTGCTGGTGTGGAAGCGGGAGAAACGGCTAGGAATGGGAAGTAAAGTCGCTACGTGCTCCCCATGCCAATCGCATCCGTCTCATCCGTCTTTTCCGACCGAGGCAATCATGCAATGATTTGAGCCGGGACTAAATACCCCACTCACATGTGCATAAAGACCAGAGTACTTGAGAAATACCCGGGTATTTATCCTGTTCCTGCCCTTCCGGTCTTCACTCCTCGAGTCTCTTGTTTCTTGCTCTCACACTCACTCCTTCTTGCTCCCTACTCCTCAACTCTTGAATGCTGAGTTTAAGCAAACATTCAACATGCACAACAGCAACAGTAGCAACACCAGCACCACAGTCAGTCCATCTAAATGTGTCCGTGCTCTCCGTGCCATCCGTACAACTAACCAAACAATGGGAATGTGCTTCACACGCCATACAGACGCTCTACTCTGTCGTTTCCTTCCACTTCCTAAACTTTTCTTTTTCTTCCTCTATTATGCCATGCTTATCGTATTTTCCGATGTTTCGAGTGTTTCTGGGTTCTGCTTTCAGATATTTCGGGCATTCCGGGTTTTCGGCTATTTCGGTTTTTCTCGGAAGTTGCTTGGGAGGGGAGAGTGCGGAGCTGGAATCTCGTAGCTAGTTCTGTTGGTGGAGCGGTGGTGGTTGAGGGTTTACTTTTGCTGCTGCTTTTGGTGCGGGAAGCGGAAGTGAGAGGCGTGGGTGAGATGCGCGGTGGAAGCTTATGCTACTGTTTAGCATAGGAGAAGAATCTGGTCCTGGTGATGGGAAGAGACAGAAGGGAAGGGAGGAAACAGCGGGTAGCATCGGCATCTGCATCTGTATGGAAAGTGGGTAAAAGAATGTAGTGTGAGACTGTGGCAGTAGTTGTCTACTTGTACGTGTACTTGTGTTTGTACTTGTATTTGTTGTGGTTGTGCAAGTTGGAAATGTGTGGAGTGAGTGGAGTGCCTGGAGGGTCTGAAGAGACTGGAGTGTCTCCAGGCAGTTTACCAACACAAAGTCACATACTTAAGTCAACTTTCCCTCCTCTACTTTCCTGTACTTTACTTCACTTTCCATTTCATTCTTCGCCTCACTTCCTTGCACTGCACTGATTCTCATTTCCACTCTCACACTTTACCTCGCTCTCACAGTGTCTTTCTCGCTCTCACCATACCCAACTCACTTGGAATTCGGATTCGGACTCGGATTTTTACTGTGAGAAGACGAAGAAAGTGCGAAGGAACTGTGCCTATGATGGTACTGGGCTGTTAGTCGTCTCCTCGTAAAAACTAATGCCGCAGCTTCCGCTTTATTCTCTTTTCATGAGTTTTAGGAGTTTTACTAGTTTTACGAGTTTCCCAACTTCCACTCTTTGGCCAACAAACTTGCATTTTTATTTTTTATGGCGTCCATGTCCACCCCAGTCAGCCTGCCAACATTTCACAGACTAAACAGATCCTCTACATTTTACACGCACTCCATTTTGCACACCCTTCCACAGCATTTTCATAACATTTCATGAACATTACTGGAGCATTTTATTAGGCTTCCGCACTAATAAAGTAGAGCTTCTATGCGTCGTGTCCTGCCTTGTCCTACGCTACTTATGCTACACTGATCCATTCCATTTGCATATTTAGCATTCCAATTGGGTAATTCCGCGTCAAATTAGAAAACTTGTTATGGGAGAATCCATGTCATCATATGCAATGACGAAAGGGCAATGGTAATGCACGAGACATTTAGGATACAAGTCAAGTCAAGGCAAACGATTATTCTTTTCCATAAATTAAGGCGCTGCGATCTTTCTTTGTCTTTGGGGATAATAGCAGTCGAGACAAAGTATGGTCTGGATTGGGATTTACGATTACAGCATGCGTTCAATTAATAATCCAATTTCAATGCACAATACATCTTAATTAATTCGATTCAATTCCAACCAGTCCCCACGACAGTCCATTGATGAGTTCCCAACGAAATATTAGACATTGCGAGTGAGATTTTAATTGATTTTCCTCCACATTGTGTCATTGTACAGCTCAGCTAATAATAACTCACGTTATTACAATAAAAGTCGGTGGCAGATGTATACTCGAAATAATAATTAATTATAATTATTGATTACCTTCCAAGGCATTAGGTTCATTTTTTGGGAAACCCGATTCACTGCAGGCATAAACCGTTTAGTTTTTTGTGTACGTTCCCTCCTTCTGTTTTGGTGGAAACGGTAACCTATGATTGGAGAGGGAGCAGCTTCTTTTGCAGCCGGGACTATAACTATAAACTACCTTACTTCATTTGAACCAATTGCATTCCACAGCTAAAAAGTAACAACTTTGTGCCCCCACTTATTACTAGTACTCCACCGGACAAAGACAAAGTTAATAATTACAAAACTGCAAAGTTGCAATCTTGGACTCCTTGTAATAGTTGAATTTCGTCACATAATTGTTTCAAGGGGAATCTTAACTCGCACTAGTCGTACTGAGAGATTCTTTTCAAACTGCTATCAGCGGATTTCTGGTTACTACTACATGCTTTTGGTTCAGTTTTTTGATTATCAAGTTTAAGTTGTAAGTAGGAAGTTAGCGAGAATGGGAAGTAGACAGAAGTTAGAAGCAGAAGTTTTTGAGTGGGGGAGAAGAACATGTGGGACGAATTTGCCCGGTCAATCTCTCACGGTACCGGAGGGGATGCTTGTTGTGCACTGACAAGAATTCCCCCGGTGTACAAAAGCACAAAATGCAATGCTATTTATTTTATTAATATAATTCTACTTTTTGCCATTAACCATTTTCCAGCCTTGTATTACCACATTACTTTTCCTATCTTGTCATTTATCTGAGAAATTTTGTCAAAAGCCACTTGACTTGGGCTTGTGTTGACTATGGTATTGCAATGTTTGCAAGTATTTTCCCACGCTAAATCCGAATGCAATGTACGTCTTACATACATACATACATACGTGGTTTCGTTCTTCGATATTGTGGATTGCTTGTTGGTATACTGCTGACTGGAGTTGTTAGGAGTTTTAGGTTCAACAACTTTTTTTGTAGACTTTGACACCTTGTTAGAGTTTAGTTGGAACAAATGTTTAGTGCAGTGGGAGTTTGACGGTGCTATTGAGAACAAAGACGACGAAACGGGAGTCACGATGCTGATGCATTACGTTTGTGTCACCTAAACGGTGGCCAAGAGACCTGAATGCTCGTTCAAACTCTCCAAAGGAGTCTGTCAAGGACGGCCAAACAGGCACTGAAGTGGGACCGATCGTCCTCAAGGATCTTCAAGCTTATTGAAAATCTATGGGAATCAACTTTTGATCGCCGCAATGAATTCATCAATCAACAACGCTGCCGGTATCGCGGAAACTTTCCAACAATAATATCATGTAAATAACCTAGTCAATATTCAGAATGATAGTGATTATTAATTTGCAAAAAGTTTTGAATAGGAAAGTTTAAGTTTGTGAACTTTTGGAGAAGACGCGAAACTGTTAAATTAGTTTGCTTCCACCATTTGTCAGAAAGTTTTGATGAGTGCAGAGACTGGTTTTGGTAAGTGATTTGGATTGTAAATGTAACTTGTAATTGTAACTACAAGTACAATGCATGATTGAAATTCTTGCTTGTTTGCAAATTAATTAGATTATTTTTAGCAAAAATCTTTACTCACAACAAAAATAAATTGTAAATAATGTGAAGCAACTTATCACGCGTTATACGGACAAAAAAGTGATTGAGTTTTGCAAACAATTTGCCTGTTATCGACTGCTTCTGAGCATCTTATGGTTTGAAATAAAAAAAGTGAGAGGAGTTAATACTCCTTCGTTTCATGCACGCTTTCATGCTTTATGTGTTGGTTCAACTAAAAAAGACTGACGGTTGGTATTTTAAAATGTGTTTATAATTTATTAACATTAATGTTATAATAAAGGCAAAATACTGAAACGAAAAATGAAATTATGCTATCTGGGTTTGGCAAGGTTGTCCGTTGAGGTCGACTGCTTCCGAGCACCTGACGCATGTGAGCCGTTCATTATTGCTCCAACACAACTTGGGTTTTCCTACGGGCGAATTGGGACACTGCAACTCCTGCTCGCGGTCTTCTGTGGATCCAGTGAATTTGGATCTATACATGTATTTGGCCGAGCACTCCTGAGCTGGTGTCTGCCACCAGTAACAGGGTTCAATGCAGTCGAGGTCATCCAAGTACTCCTTTTGAGTCGCGGGGCTCAAGTTGTCGAAGTAGTTACATACACCACCGTGAGCCCAACTCACCGTGGGATCCCAGAAGAGATCCGCACCACACACAAGCTTTTTCCAGTGACCCTTCTCGCATTTATTGTAGTCGCGACAATAACCTTTCAACTGACAGTCTCCTTCGTCGCAATCAGGTGGTGGCGGAGTGACTGGGTCGCACCCAGCTATGACGGGGAAATCACAATAAGCAGAGGCAGGGTCAGGACCGGATT
>JAAXYX010001361.1:0-23763 GCA_036851915.1 Ptenothrix huangshanensis | reverse complement strand
CTAAGCATTGCATTGGAATGGAAGGGTAACGTGAATATATTGCAGTTGTAGTGAAGAGATAAGTAAAGTACCACCTTTAATAGCAGCGGAGAAACATTAATCATTGGACATGAGATGCTCTTGACACGATCCTCACCGTCGTTCACGCATATTAACACACCACAGTGACACGTTCACAATCATGACTAATGGCTCCATTGACTGGTTTTTGGTTGTGTTTGAGGGCCATTCTTCTCTATGGCACTGCAAGTCCTACTCTGGAGTCAAAATCATAATATGGTTTTGGTTTTCGCTTTGCTTGTTTTTTCGCTCTGAAAACCTCATGAAGCAAATTGCGTTGTGTTATTTTAAAGTATTTGTATTAGCGGTCATAATGCAATTATAAATTCAAACAAGGGTTTGTAAACAAGTACAGGATTCCATAAAGATTTTTAGGGGTTTGGAATTTCTTTTTCATATGTACGCAGAGTCTTATTTTGGTTAGAAGTACCTTTTTGATTTATTAATGATCCAGGGTCAAATTTTTCATTGTAGAACTTCTCGAGTACAATTGGGAAACACAATGACAATTTTACGCTCTTATATGTAGGTACCAATGTACCTACTAATGCTTGGAAATCTTTTCTATGAAGTTTTTACTGCTTTTAAAACAAAGTGAGCAAGCATATATTCCAACTTGAGTTATATTTGTGTAAAATTACTAACCGTAAGCATATGAGGCGTCTTGGGAAACCTTGCTTAATGAAATATCGAAAGAAAAAGTGATTTAAATTTTCAATTTTTCGCCCATTCTAAATCTAAGGAAAATTCATTTAGATTTTTGGTACTAACTTTTGTTTTTAGGAAGCAATCATAGTGTTGGTTATAAATTGATAGAAATGATCCATAGGATTGTGGTTCACGCGTAATATGTCTGTCGTAAGGATAGCCTTTAAAGTTCTAAAGTAGCAAGAAATGACTCATAAAGTGACCTGCACCAAGCCAATGAGGTCATTCTACAAAGAGACCGGCGGTGTAAGCACTTTGTTTGGTACATTCGGAGTTCTTCATAAATACTGCTCTCAGTACATAAACGCAAAGGTGGGAGATGATCATAAAATAAATCTTCTTGGCGGCTCTCTCCCAGGCCCGGTCTTGAACTCCTTGGACTACGAATCCAACTGCGACTGCGATTGGTATGATGGGAGGCAGCGCGAGCCATTTAGTAAAAATCTGTAAACCTGAGCAATGTATGCAACAAATAGTCGGCTTAAAATTGGGAGTATTTAAAAATCTTGCTTTGGTCTTGTAATGTTCATTAACTTGCAGTGAGCACTACACCTTTTTCCTTTTTTCGTCCATCAAACATCAAAAGTATCTTTCTATTAGTATAGTATGAATATTTATATAGCTACCTATGTATATTTATTCTCATGCTTTTATAATTATTGCATACGCCACGGTGTAAATTTTAGTGTAGGGAAAGGAAACTGTGTAATTAGTGCGTCTAACAACTACAGCCAAGTACCTTTTAATTCACCCAAACCCAGACTGGGAAACAAACTTTGCTTTCAACTTGTATAGCAGCTATGTATAGATGTAATGTAGCCAAGAACCAAACGTACAACACAACGAGACATAGATGTTTCTTCCCTTGCCTTAAAGGTGTGTGGGACAACAATCGTTAGCGTAATTAAATTGTTGCGCTTGATTTCATAATCTCCTTCTTTATGTTCCTTACCTTCGGTTAATGTTTCCCTCAAGCACATCTACATACATGGGTAGACGTATGTAGCATCTTATTGTCAGTATCATCCGGATCTCCTCCAGCAATTCAAATTAGCTACATCTCTTGAGCATTCAAGTTTTCTTATTTTACTTAGAAATCAGAACCTTATGAGCTCCCCGAAGAAATTTAGGCATCGTAAAGTAAACGTCACCATTCATTATTATCAATACTTATTTGTGGTATTTATTCAATAATTTTATTTATTACTTCAAATATATTTTTTGCACTAAAAACGCCCCTCCTAATTCTTGGAAACCAAAAGGAAATTAGCCACTGCTGCACATCAATTTAGAGTATGAAGGTAGGTAGTTTAATATAAAAGCCACATAACATTTGATCACCCCTTTATCAAATTTTAGCTGACAATGCCGTTACCAATAAAGTTCGCGGGTAATTACGTGCATCAATCCTACATCTTCAGTTTTGGTAGGTAATTTGTATATTCTTAGAATCTCCCTGTTCGATTCAGCTCAGTCTCTGTCTCTGTGTCACCATAAATTTAGCAAGAATGCTGGTTGAATGAAAAGAAAGAGAGAGGGATTTCTTGTGAGAGTTGTGAGAAATTGAAATTTGAATCATTTCTTTCCAACTTCTAACCGCCGACTTTCTCCCTTGGGAAGGAAATCAATTTGAGTGGTAATACTTGAAAGACGGCAGCGGTGGCGGTAATTATTATTGGAGAGGAGAACAAAAGGAATTGCTCAAAAGAAATGATTGCTATTAGCATCACATACAGCAAAGCTCAGCACAGCACTGCACTGCAAATCTCATCTCATCCCGCGATCAGTTCTCATTAGAAGCATCCTAACTTGTGCCAGGAGAATGGGAGTCAAAGAGGGAGGAAATGCAATTACCCTTCCATCCTCATTTTTCTATTCAATTTTTTCTTTTCTCAAGAGTAATAAGGCTTACGTTGGCATTAGCACTGAATTAGTACTGGCTAATAAGCGAATGGCAGATGTATTTGTATATGTGGCGGGAGAAAAAATAGATGTGTCAATGGCATCATGAGCAAGATCATAATCATAATCTTTATCAAGAGTTCCACAATAGCAATTTGTCTTTGGGCATTGAACAACTTTTTGCATGATGCATAAGGCCACTGTCGCAAAAGTATAAGATAATTTTGGCATAATAATATGAGGTAATGTGATCCACATAAAACATATTTCTGACGTGCTTTCGCCTTTCTCGGGAAATAAGGAGAAATGTAAAGCTACGGAAAAATAGAAATTACATTACCAGTTTTCCGCGATACAGCACCAACTGTATAAGACACTTCGGCGCTCCAACTGTCGCTCGTTATCGTTGTCACTGGACTAGGACCTGGAACTGTGCTGTATTATTACTTCTGCTGGCAGGCGTACTTGATCTTTTTCACTTATCGTTAGTACCTACTGATACAGATATATATGAGGTAGTCTGACAAGTTTCCAAGTGCTTTGGTACCCTACGCTTAATTTTGTTATGAATAGGTAGGTATATGATTACATACGTGTAGCTAGGCAGTGACGACTCACAGTTGTGTCGACCTAAAGGGAAAAAGCCCACATGATCGAAATAAATGGAAGCGGAAAGGAAAGGAAGGAAAGGAAGAAGTGATGGGATGACTACCGATGAAGAAGGTCTCAAGGGATTAGGAATGGGAATTATATGAGCATTCAGGCAGAAAATAGCATTGCGAACAGTTTTTGACGAGGCTTGTCATAACTGAATGGAGTGTATCGTTAATAATTTACTTTTCTTGATGGCTCTTCCATTAAAACACGAAAGTCAGTCTCCTGGTTTCAAATCTATCTGGCAAGCTACAGATAGTTCGCTTCCAGCTGGACCATCTCTTCTCTCCCATCAATTTCTGATTCGGAGACTCAATGATACTTTCTAATCTGAGCGAATCGAAGGCTTGCAGCAGGGTATGGGTATACATATTGGTATATAGGCATAAATATGCACTTACATCTTGCCATAATGTAACATTTACAATTTTCTACTTACCGTCTATTTCACGGTGCTCAATGCATTCTTCATGATTGACATGGTTCGATGTATAGGAACTAATAAATAATTTCCATTCTGATTCATATTTTACCGTGAAACATCCAGGAACACTTGGATGCAATATTGTGCCTTGTTGAAATATCACGGCAATAATACCATGTATACCTTTGTATATGCCTCTATACCAAGTACCTACAAGAGATGCGCTGGCTCTGGCTGTACTGGGCTAGCATTGCAATATGCACCGCCCCTGCCTTATACCGTAAGGGTCCTTGGTTCGAAGTCTAGGGCATACGAGGAAAGATAACAGACACGATATAACTACAAAACTGTCTATAGTGCCGTATGCACGAAACTTGAAACACGTTCTTACAATTATGATAATGCACACACCTGTGCCGTGCATCCATGTCTGTTTACGAACAACAGATAAGAAGGTACTCCAATTCTGGAAAAACAGAGTGTCCGCGTACCCTAATCACTCAAGTTATTTTAGCTTCTTATGAAGGGTAAGGAAGTCTTGACTAGAGACTAAGAAATCTTGTTCGTTTTTTTCATTCCCTGTTTGTAGTTCGGAGACAGCAAGCGTGTTAGAACTGCCTGCCACATAAATTCAGTCCTCTTCACCAACACGACCAATAAGCCACCTCTTCATCATTGGACATCACCACAGTGACAACACCAGTGTGGATCCAGACTAAATAGAAATAAGATTGAAATAAGTTGAAGCATTTAATGATAACTTGATCGTGAGACATTTTTTCTGTTGGACAAGCCAAAAGCACCAGAAAAAGAGCAAAATACATAAAGTGACGAAAGGGAAACCTGCCCTCAGCCTTGAAAGCGATTGGGATTCGACTTTTGTTGAATTGGGAGTAAAATATTAATCAAAAGTGTACAAAACAGAGATCACGGTGGATTTCTCACGATCATTTCACTGTCATTCCCACTTCCTTCCTCATTCGTTCCCTAGTCCACCACCTTCCCGGGGCTCTTCCTCAAGTGGAGCAACACCCGTCGGACTATCCGCAATGTCGTACATCAAGAACTATCAGGGAATGGCCTTTGGAATGGGAATGGGTCCTTCACCCATGGATGCAGTCGCATCGGGTTATCAATGTAAGACAATCTGACTTTTTATTTTATTCTTATTTTTAAATATTTAATTATGGCTTTGCTACATACAAAGCTGGCTTTTAAAGCTTCATGTATAAATTCGTACAACAGATTAGGTCGGCATAGCACATAAATACAGCTACGCGGGCTTTAAAATGCATCAAAAAATATGTGTGTATACAATATTTCTTTTTTCGGTAGATATTGAAGAAAATCTTGATCAAAGTTTGATCTTTGGTAAATAATTGATTAATTCTTTTGCCTCTGCAAATCTTTAAGCCTTTTCTTGTAAATCCTTCTTGCAGTCGAAGTAATTGATATTGATGAATGCAACATGTGTGGCAAGTTTTCAAGGGTTAGTCCACTAGCTTTCATGGTTTAGTTCTCGTTAAATACCTCTAATGTATAATGTCCTAAACTTCTAAAAGATAATGGTTTAATTGTTCTGTGGACATTAGAGAAACACCTGTGGTAAAATGACAGTTTGTAGGAAGCGTAAACTTTGTCATTATTTATATGTGAACTACCATAACTCATTCTTCCAATTTTACTATTCCAATTCTTGTTAAATAGAGAAGTAGACGAAATGTCACGTACTTGTCTAGATGAAAGCATCTTTGTCTTTGTCACCAAAGGTTGGTTCCATGAAGTCTACCAAATGAAAAATATATGTCTAGGGAATGTCGGTGTTGTATTGAGACAATTCTCAAGAAAAATCTAAGAGGAAGCGGTATGCATTTATGTATCAATGATAAACAAAGGGGCGTAGACGAAAGATGCGTGTATGTACATAGGTATCTGTATCTGTAAGAGTAAGCTTAAAGCCAGTGGAAAGTATCCTGCACTGAAATGCATAGCATATTATTGAAGATACAAAATACAAACGCATTGTATATAAACAGGATGTTTATGGCTTGCGTGTTATTAGCATCTTCAAAGACGATATGTAGGGTTATAGAAAATATAATAGTACTTAGTCAGACAATTTAACCGAATTCATCCTTACTTCTAGAACTGCATTGTAAAAACTTAACAAAGGAAAACATGCGTCTAAGCCAAAAATCTACTCCCGTTTAGTAGAATTATGAATGCAGTTAAGACGCATGTTTAAATGTGTCACAAGCACATTAAAAGAGTATTTTGAGCTGCGAGTTACGCTTTCAATGCTTTTAGGATGCACATTAGATTTTGAGATGAACTTTAGGTGAACTTGAGACGAATCCTAACTGCGTTCATAATAATATTAAAAATACTATCGAGTAAGGTATTTGGGGTTTTATGAGCATAATATTTTACAGTGTAGGTTGGGATGTTTTTTATTGTTTCTGCTGTATTCTTTTGTAAGCATTAACTAAGCAGCAAATATATTTACCCTATTCAATTAAACTGACAGCTATCTAATGTTTGTAGCTGGACAAAACCAAAGGAAACAAAGAAGGGAACGGACGACTTTTTCCCGAGCACAGTTGGATTTGCTGGAGAATCTGTTTAAGCAGACACGATATCCGGACATTTTCATGAGAGAGGAGGTGGCCCTGAAAATTAGCCTCCCGGAATCCCGTGTGCAGGTAATCTACACTGTTACTTTTATATTCTGAGAATAGTTATGTAGTCATCAGTAATACATTCATAGAGTAGCATTCATTTCGTATTGTATTAAAGCACTAGATGCGGAAAACTGGAGTGTTCGGATTGATCTGGAGTGAGTGAGTGAGGGAGGAAGAAAAGTTGGAATTAGGTTTCTACATGAAATAAGAAAAGCACTCGTTCATACTTAATAGCAATGAGATTGAATTAATTTCTGATTAATCGGAAGGAAGGAAGGAGCCGAGGATAAAAGTGGAAGTTGGTTTGATAACTGATCCGATTTCACGGTGATGATGGCAATTGCTATGCTTCGTCGACTACCCCTCTTTTGTGCCACTTTAGTCAAACCACTTTTCACATGAGTATTGGTTTCCAATAAAATCATTATGTAGCAATGCATTGGTGGTGCATCCGTATCTATCTATTTATAGACATTCGTACCTAGGTGTAGGTATATTCGTAGTTATTATTATGAATACTATTTGTAGCTACATGTATGTACACCGCTCACATGTATTTTTCGTGAACTCCTCGATGACAGCGTGTGGTTTGTAGTTTGTAGGAGTGTAATGAATCCGGAATTCATTTATTTCCTTATTATTTCCGGTTCTCATACTTCTCGAATTTTAAACCTTTGCCGTTGCTTTTGCTTCAGCCTTTACATCGGTAAAGGAGCTGTCCTGTGGATGTGGATGATTTCAGGAAGTAGCAAATCCTCATTTATTTGAAATTTGAACAGAGCAGGAAGCGCTTAGATGTTACAATGTACCGAAGGTGCCTGTGTGTATTCCTGTAAGTAGGTACATATTTTCAATTCCTCACAATATACATACATGTATTGATCACTGCAGTTTGCAATGACAGGTACCTAAGTATGTACCCGCAAAAAGCACATTAATTATTCCTGGGTGCTAAAACTGTATCTAGATAAACGCATGCCTAATTCAAGTCTGTAGTTGGTGGGTCATTATAGAACAGAAACTTGAAAGAAGGAAACACTTTTGGGCAAATCTTGTTTTAGTTCAAAGTAGTGGATGTGGATACAAGTAGTTATCCACTGGTAGATGCACATGCATATCGCGTACGTAGAAATAGTACTTTTAGTAGCATGAAAGAAAATAATGTGAAACTTGCAACCCGTAAAGGACGAGAGAGTTGACTGGTAGTTGAACTGTTAGTGTAAATCGATACTTTGGTGGAGAATAATATTGCGGAGACTTTGAGTGAGAGACTGAGAGAGAGAGCATTGGATGGAGATCGAAAAAGTGTCTAGTTTTGTCTGTCCTATGAATTCTCTGCTCGATTCGCTTCGGTCTGCTCTGCTCCTTCTCCTTCCATTCCACATTCTATAAGCCTGGCTCCCTGTATTGGTTCGTGGTTCGTGCAAAAGGCAGGAGGAATGCATGGAAGAAAGTTTTCAATAATGTTGTTGCACGAGTGTTAAAACTACTGCATGTATGTCTTTCACTAAATTTCCGAGTTGAAAAGACTTGCAAGAGGGACGAGAGGACGAGGACGTGGAAGACCAGGCATGCAGAAGCAACTGAAGTAAGGCAAGCAGGACGAAAACTTTAATCCGTTGAGCACATGGAAACGCATTTAGAGGGACCCTATTCAAACTACCTCCATAGAACTATAGAAATACATACCCATCTATACAGAGAAATATATTTTCTCTATATTTATAGGCACATATTTGCTAGTTTTTCATTCCTCCAACATCTAGTCTGCCCGCTCCAAAGTTTCTCTCTTGAAACTGTTGAAACTTCTTTGTGTAGTCCTGGAAGAGTGAGTTTTCTTCAACCTACAGATACCAAGGTGGATTCGTTTCCATTCCTCTCCTTTCCTTTCGTTTAGTTTCGTCTCGCTCCTTCTTTTGAGACTGGAGCTTCTCAACTATCCACTGTCGGTCTTCATTATGCAAACTTCTCCATACGTCACTGCTTCACGTTTGCACACATATAGATCAAAATAAGAGGAAGGAGCATTGATTCACCAGCTCTCCTAGTTAGTAGGTACTCCTGACAACGTATTATAACATAAAATATTAACATGAACAAGGACAGACGTTGCCACATGAGGTATCTGTAAAGAGCCTTAGAATATTATCACTATCGATTGGTTACTATCCGAAATAAAAATAGAAGAAGCTGCTTCATTCATTTGACAAATTCTTTTTCAAAAAGGGACCTTTTATGTGCAAAAATCAAAGAATCCTAGCCAAGTGCAATTCGTGGACGTGGATTCCCATGAAGTACCTCCATAAGATAATTGTGACTAGCACATTCAATCGGAATTGACATTTCACATTTTGCATTTGGTCCATTAATGTAGTCGTAAATGTGGTGAGTACACGCAGTTGGAGTTGGATTGGAATGATGTGAATGTTGCTTATGGCAGGGCTTTGAGAGTGGGAGCGTAGCAAAGTAATTGAATTGCAAAAGCTAATTCACTTGATGATGTGATTTGGCTTGAGGAGTAGATAATGTTGCTTCACTCCAAGTAAGCCCCATGAATCCATACGCAGGATTAACCAACAACCAACCTACGAATGACATCCACATCCACTCCACATCCACCATCGCTTCATTTTCAAACGTATCTGCATCGCATTGGTACGGTGTTGGGAGTATTTACATACATGTCGTCGAAGCAAATGCTTCCAAGTATTCGTTGTCTCCCAGCAATGCTTATAACCTCAAAGGTGGATGTATAGGAGACATCTAGAAAGACACCAGACAGGACTTCGGCTACAAGACTCGTCAGTCGTCAGGACTGCAACGGCAACAGTACACAACGGCAAAGGATTCCATGGGTTTGGTACCTACAGAGTACATACCACACATTAACTTTCATGCCACTTTTCCCTGCTGGCAAATTATTCGTAAGGATGTGCAGGTTATCGTCATCTTTCATCTGCGAATCTGGTAGTGTAGGTACTGCACTCCTTTGATGCTGATTGAGAATAGAGTAGTGTATAGTGGTACTTCCGTTCCATTCCATTCCCTGCTCCATATCCTACCCAGAGGGAGAAATAGGGCCCAATTTGTACGGTATAGTATGTAGATACCCATTCTTGGAAAATGGTACTTGCGATTACTATTCATTTTAATGTTCAGGATTCCGAGTCTGTGTGGTATTACATTCTTCTCCCCGGTATTCCGTACGTAGAAAATTATACGATGACGACCTACGCGCATATTTAGTATTTGAACAAGTTTCACTTTGCTTAGTTATCTATGTATAGTATCAAAGTTATTACCGTAGGATGCTAGGTTTAGATGGCTATTTGGGTGATGGTCTGATGGTAGGCAATGTTTCTGTATGCATAATTACCTTCGCTATGATAATTACTGTTTCCTGGAAATTGAAAAGTACTACTAGCTACTACCGTGCACTACTACTATCTTCACACAAGTTAATTGGATAGGATTAGCCCTGATTCAATTTCCACCCTTCATTTCATCAAATCTGTGCGCACTCCGAAGGCCGGAATGGGAGATCAGGATTTATGTGTGTGATTATATTTACGAATGTGAAGTTAAATTTAACTCAGGACTATGAAATGAATGAGCGTGACTTGTTAGAATGTTTCAAAGTATGGTAGACATGGTATGTACCAAAGTACCTATGTATGTTCCTGGACTGAGGAACTTGATTATAAATCAAATTAGCTACTCATATTCATACGTATGCATCTAAGTACTTTGACTGAAATTGGATTTTACTTTCTAGGTACCCACTGAAACAATTTTGGTATAATCATAATGTGTAAACATTTGTTGTCTCTAGGTCTGGTTTAAAAATCGTAGAGCCAAAGTTCGACAACAAGGAGCCCAACAGGCGGCAGCTGCTGCGAGCGGCTCGTCCCTTCCGTCAGTAGTGAAACGCGGGCGCGTTTCCAAAGTGAAGAAACCTCCATCTCCTAGATCAGCCCATGGAGTCAATGGTAACTTACCGGCACCAGGTAATAACACCAGTGGGCCTGGACATTGTCCAACATCTCAATCTACATCCGAACCTCACCAGAGTCAAATGACACCACAAGGAATATATACGCATTCAAATATCCACATTCACGGAGACTCTCATGGGTCTCCAATAGTTGGTGGGACGGAGAATGGAACGAATATGAAAGAATCTTCATCATCATCTTCACCAGCGGTCCAAGCCGATGCATTTCCTCACCTTTACATTAAACAGTCAGGGTCGCCCACTAGCAGTCACACGGGGTCGTCAAGACACTCTTCACTAGGCAATGGATCTCCTTCAGATATTATATCGAGCTACATGGGACCCAGTCTGGGTCCTCTAAGTCCGTCTTCAAATCTGATCGATCCGCATAATAACTATGGCTCCGTTCCGGCATCAAATTACCCCGCATGGACTTCTCAATTTCCGGAATTGCATGGTGGATATGTGCAAAGGAATTCCCCGATAGCATATCACTCGTATAAAACCGGTACTTGCTACCCCCAGGGTTATCAAACGAACCACTACTACTCCGACTACATCAATGCAAATCATCATCATCAATTTAGCTCTCATCCCATCTCCAATCACTATGTAATCCCGAGTTCACACCTACAGCCCAATTTTCCTTCTCGCACACCAGCTGAATGTGGGGATTCCTACGTACCCCAAGACAAATACCAACCTCTCTAAGAGGCCAAGTACGAAACCCTTTATGCAAATAAAAAATAAAGTCAAACGTTGAAAAATCAAGAAATTTGGAATCATTACTACCTAAATAGGATTAATTATTTGGTCGGCCAAACTCTTAGGGGAAAATACCCAACTTTTATTTATACAACATAACATATTATGCAATGATTACAATTATAATGACAGTGTCATCTTTCGTTAAACCTCCCTGGTCGTTTTTTCAATCAGTAATTTTAATTTAGATACCTAATATAAATGTAGATAGTTGGCATGTAACAAGTATCCTGTAAGTAGATTATGCATTTTTTTTAATTTTATGTCATTCTTATTCCATAGTTCATCACTGAACCAAAAATGTGGTAGTTTTTGCATTACTGATATCTGGATTACGTAGAATCTAGTAAATATATTTGGAGGTTTCTATTCTTCCCTGACGGTAATTACTTACAATTTAATGTTTTTATTATATAATTGTCTTTGACCAATTATATTTTAACAATCATACCAAATTTTACTAAAGTAGTTGTTTAGAAATATGTAGGTTATTATTATGACTCGTCTTACTTCTTAAGCAGTTGATTAAGTGTGTAGCATTCATTTCACGTTTTTGTCGTATAACTTGGCTGAAGGTGCTTTAGGTCCAGAAATATATATGACTGCTACTCCAGTATTCAAAACAGGGTAAAAGTCTCTTACAGCATCTTCAGGGGTTACGTCATTTATAATGCTAATAATAGCAGTCTTGTGTTTGCTACTGCAATTTATTAAGTTTCAATCTAAATGTGTGTCTGTTAATTTATTTTGTTTAAGATAAATCATACAATAAATTGTTCAATTATTATATGAATCTTGCCGTGTGACTACGTTCTTAGTTGTAGCAATTAGCAATACAGGCATACAGGAATTATTTTACACTCCACTTTGGAATCTGTTGTTTACCAATACATGTATTTATCCTTCTTTGTTTTGAGTGCAATATTATGATTACTATTATTATGCTACTATGATATTAAGTAGTTTGTAGACGTTATTTGTTGCATAGTTACTACAAAGTGTTGTTCAATGTACCGATTCCTAAGAACGGGAATGTTTTATTCTGTTCCTGCCCCCTGCATTCTATGGATATGTACATGCAGATTATTTATATCGTAATCATTCCTGAGTCTATTATAGTAAGTACTCTCATTAATGACTTCTATTTCCGCAAGGGTCCTGAATCAACACAGTTAGATTTAGCGAGTTATTTTGAAGTACACAGCCTCACCAAACAATATGATTAGTATACATCTATGCACAGTAATATTTAATCGTTTTGTTAAAACCAGTGAAATATGTTGTGGATATTTATATAGTCTTTAATGCATGTCCGAATCCGACTAAAAAGAAAATGATGTGCTACAAAAATTACACGAACCTTCAGTACGAGGACCCATCTTCGTAAAAGGATGAACCATGAGCTTATAAACATGTGTGAACAACCGACCCCTATATTGTTGGATGGAGTAATAATTAAATACTTTAGCTATATTATGGAGTAAGATACAAATGAACTAGTTGAATCGAGAAGCAACTTTAAAATATGCGTCGTGAAGCAAGCAAGGTCGTTTGAATTCAAGTTTCTGTACGTACTGTAAAATGCTCATTTATTTAATATAAACATAGAATTTCGTGCACACAATTTCAATGAAGTTCACTACATAATCAGTACTATTTACTATTACAACCGATCTACCTTCTAGCATGTATGTAGTTCAACTCTCATATAATTCATATGATTCAATCGTACATAGGTATGTTTGATTGGTATGCTTAGTGCATAGACAGTGACTTCTCGTTGAAATGTTAAATATAAGAATAAAACATTTGTATGTACTTCAAAACCGCACGCACAAGTGCAGTTCTAGTGTTTACTTTTTCCACACGATTGACTTTTGCTTTCATTACAGCTAGATTGCTCCGGAGCAGCCCCGTATTATTCGGAATTTATGGGATATGCCGCTTTATGAGTAAGTAAGTAGGTACCTGCGATCCTTAGACATGGAAAACAGCCATGGGTACTTTAATGTAGGTCCACACAAAATGGGTAAGTGGCAGAGACAAAGTAAGGCTAGTAAGTATACCTCCTAAATCGATGTATTCGAATTTTTAATAACGAGAGAATGAGTGCATGTGAACAACCACTAAACAGACCGCATGCTATTAGTATTAGACCCAGTACTGAACATTTGGGGTAGCTTCCATTGAATATTCTTAAGTGCCCCATGTATGCAGAACTACACTAGGCATTGTTGTGATTGCACAATATGCAATACAGCATATAAAATGTGAAATCGTTTAATGTGTGAATGTAACTTCTTTATCGTTTCCGATGAAGACTGGATATATTTTAATATTGGATAGTTGGCAATTCTCGAACATTTGGAGGCATCCAAAAGGCAAATATAGAGTGCAAAATGAAAAGATGTTCAAACATTAGGGAGAAAGTCAGTGTTTGATCTGATTCACTGAACATTGTGTACCTAGTTTTCATACAGGGTATAAGTACGAACCACTATGCGTTAAATGCAGCAATGCGTTGGGTACATCATTATTTGATTTTTCAAGTATTGCGGTTTCACTTTGTTCAAGTTGTTCACTAGGAGGAAGCTCGATATTTTGTATTATGTATAAGTCTAACGACAAGTAACAAAAGACATGACATCATTAGCAGTCTGTAAAGCAGGAAGGAAATAAAGGCCGTAGGTACAAGGCTTGCAAAATACCTACATTTTGTCATGGATGAGAATGTTGAAATATGAATGATACATATCCGTATAAGAACTGAGATTTTAATATCTCGTTGTCCCGTGTAGATGCATAAACAGATAATATAGGTAAATGTATCTACAGATACACTTACGTGCACATTTGTGAATGTATGTATGTAGATTCATTCCCTTGCCTGATAATACTAACGGAGTTGCAGGCTGGCTGTGGAAACAACCGAGATTTGCTTGTTGTTACCCCAAAACGACGGATGGACCAAAACACTTTTGATACTCTTATGTCCTGACTGAGTGATTCACGTCAATCGATTGCACACTCCACTCGAGAAAGTACTATGGCACAGAACGCAAAGCATCCATACAAGATGAAAAGAGCATAATCCGCAGGAGCTATATAAGATTCATAAGTGCTGTTCAGTTCTTGGTTCAGGACAATCGTAATCTCGTTCTTCTTGCCTTCAGTCTCTTGTAAAAACTCATTCAATAGAAATGCGTGTATCTCACGGTTTACGTAGGTCGTGCCATACTTTCCTACCAGGTACATATCTCCAGTTTCCAAGCATCACTTCCCTCAAGTACGAGAAAAGCTCATGGAGATTTGCAAAACTACTAGTTACATTTTTTTTAAAGCAATACAACTTGCTTCTTCTTTTCTTCCGAAAGCAATTTTACATATCACAGGAACTATAACCATATAATATAAATATAAGGGGTTACTGAGACTGTTCCTTAATCAATTAAATACTTTCTAAAATACCAAAATCAGTTCGCAATGAAACTATCTGAAATAGCATCGCTAGCAATAGATCAAACAAGCGAGAAGGAACTCTTTCGCCGTCATTCTCCTTTGTCTTTGGCAGATAGTAAGAATGACACAACTACAGACATCTATTTAAAAAACTGGTCAAGATGAAAGTACTGCAATAGTAATGGTGAGAGCCATAATTCACCCAACATGTAAATATTCCAGGGCTCGACTAGTTACATGAAAATACACGTAAGGTTCTTCTATACAGGCATAATATTGCCAGGAACTGCTACTATGGAAAATTCTCAAAGGTCCTTTACCTACGATTATTATGCTATGCATAGTATCCTAGACACACTCAACATTCAACATTCAGCGACATTTCAATATTTTAATACCTTTTTATGCTCGGATCATAACCATGAGCTCTGCATGACATGTGGACGTACAAAAAAAGGAACGTTCAAGTAAAAATTCAGTATGAACATGATATAATATAATATGGTACGATAGGATACGATACGATAGAATGCAATGCGATGCGATACGACAAGATTCTGCTGTGTGTACGTCAGGGATGATGAATAGCATCTTCAAAGCAATGCACCCCTTCCAATTCTTTTGCCTGTATTGCGAAGAGTAACAATACACGGATTTATACAGTGTTGCAACACCTTTTCTAACTTGAGTAAACCCTTACAAAATTTAATATCTTTTCATTCAAAAGATGCTTGGCTGCATCCTTCCTTAAACAGAATCAACATTCATAATTCATAGTCACAGCGTTCTTCGTCCTTCTCCTGTCTTGCCGTATTCTGCGATGCAGACGGAAAATTATTATTCACAGAGTAATGGGACAGAATGCAGGGAGATGAGGAAGTTTTCCTCGACTTCACAAGCAACACGGGATAACAATTATTAGAAAAAAGAATCAGGAATCTACACGAATGTTTGTGGTGGGTACTTGTTGTCACACAATCCAAGCTGATGCACTAAAAATAAAAATATTTTTTTTTGAATTTTCTACATCTAATATTATGATACTATTAGGTGCTACACATTAAAACAACTAATAATGACAGTATATAAACTACGAATAATTTTACGTACCTACTAATTGGTAGGTAACATGTACTTGCGCTAAATATGTACCATCATTCAAGTGGAAGAGGCAAATCATGCGTTGTAGGCATTTTTATTTAATACAAAATACAATTCATGTCATACTCCCCTTACATAAATGCAATCTAATTAAATAGTAACTAACCAGCGATTAGCGTTTAAAATTTTTGCATTTAGACAAAAACGCTCATAACAGGAATTGCATGTGAGTAAAATTGTGTATGTATGACATGGTTTGCCAGTTTGACGACGATACGCCTATGCACGTATTGAAAATTAGTTCAGCAATCGACCATTAGAATTGTGAGGCGACTATTCTTGTTTCGTCTCCGTAAATTACCTACCACACAATGTCAAGCTTGTTGAACAGGGAAAAAAACTAAATCGATAGTGATTTTTTTCAGGAGAGAGATTTGAGATTGTGGATACTGGAAGAAAAGCTGGAGGAAAACGGGAAAATCGACTCGAGACTGTGTGTACTGAGGTGACAAAAACTACAAGTGTCCAGATTCCCATGCGAGCACTTTACAATCTGGCGCTCTTTAATATAAAGTCGACGCGCATCGAATTGTCACACTTCTGGTTGGCTCCACACTCCACAGCTTTGATTTCCTGGATAGGTATATGTATACATGCATATGATCGAACTTCCCAACGACAACAACAATGTTCAATGTATCACGAGAACGATATGTATGTTTAAGTGAAGCACAATCGTTGTTTTATTTTTAGATGGAACACGAAACATGGGACCGTCTGCACTTATGTACACTGCAAGATCTAACTCGAATAAACTATGGTCCAAAATTCTACATGCCTATTCGGAGCCTAAAGAGGTCCGCTTCGTTGCAGCTAACTGAGCTAACGTTGCTTATAAAATGCATTACATTGGGGACATTGTGTGTCTGTATACACAGGCAAGTGTATATGGAGCGAGTTTAAAATCCTTGCCATGTAACTTGTATTGCCTTACCACATTCACATTACTCGTGTATCTTTATCGGCAATTCAGTGTGCGATGCCGTGTCATGCCATACAGGGGCAGGCTAGACCATTCCCTTAAAACTGGGATTCAAAGTCGGATTTGGATTCCGTGTTCCAACCCGCCTGTGTTTTTTCCGGGAGATATTTGCACAGAAAACAAATGAATCAAAAGGAAAACCACAGTGAGTGAAAACTGCCATTAAAAATCATTTTCTAAGTGTGAACTTCCGAGCTTCGGATTCCCCCTTGCAGTCAGGCAAACTAATACATTTTAAATGTGTTCGGCATGCACGTCCTCGTACTTGTACTGTACATATGCACTCTCCCTATTAATACAAGTGAAGATGTGAGTCGTGAGTTACTCCATATACCTATGTACATATAGGTGTTAATTTCACTTATATACTTATACTGGGGCTCCGGTTACATTTGACGACAAATTGCGAGATTTTTCTGTACATTCCAATCTACCCCACAATAGAATGCGTTCTGTCATACCGGGCTACCACAGAGTGTATCGGTGCACTCAAAACTCAGAAGCAGTATTATTTCAAACTGTTTAAACTACACTTCGCGTCATGTTGATAAACAGACAATTCATGCATACCGACAAAACACAGTCATTTCACACTTGATCGAGTTCCAGGCTCAATGTTGTTTCCATTTACAAATACCTACCTAGTTTACCTCGTCATTCAGCCTTGTGGATGTGCCTACGCAAAGATGTCATCTTGGTGGGGCATGGAAATGTAGGAGTACTCTGCTCTGTAGGGAAGACTCAGGCAGTTATTGAATAGTAGTTATTGTGGTTCGGTTTGGTTGAGGATCCAGGTCCAGGACCCTGAATAAGTGCCCACCAAGTTTCATTCACTCTTCTCTATTCTCCTTTTCCTTTTTCCTTCCTCCAGATGATATGAGATTTTACCCCCACTTTAACGTTTATTTCAAGACACGTTTGATAACAATGTGGGCGGACAGCCTTTACTGACTTGACATCAAAGAAGCCATCGTCTATGAAAATAACTTTCACACAGTATCGCCTCGTCCCCATTGCTGCGGTTGCAATGATGTCCGACCCTCAACATTAGAGGATTGTTGAAAAAGTGACGAAGTGGTAACAATTTACGTGTAAGATCTCTATACATCACTACTCGTCACCAAACGTCTCATACCTGAACACACCGACTGTGTATGTATCCGTGCATAAATAAATAATTGATACGTGAAAAGAAAACATACGCGTCACTTGAGATTGAAATTGAAATTGAAAAATTTTACAAAATAGGATCTTGTCAAGTCATGGATTGTCATTGCACTGTTATTGTAAACCTTGTCATCATACTATAGGAACATGCAATAATAGTTCTTGACTGTGATGTCGCTCTTGCTGCTGTTCTTGGTTTGTATTTCTATGCATAGCAATTTAACTTTGTACGCAGCGCCGATCCAGGATGGAAAGCAGCACGATTTCGATTGAGATCTATTACATGAAATAGGCGGTATCAGCACAGAATAGTAAGAACGCATTGAAATTCTGTTTGTATTCATTAGGAAGTTAGAAGTTTCGTTGAATGAAAGGGCCAAGAACATCAACACCATGGAATAATGTACCTACCTACCTCAAGGGCAAAAATGAAAAGACGGAAAACCAGCAGGCGTGAAACTACCAAATAATAAAATCAAAACTGGGAGAACAATAAATTGAGAGCAGCTTGGAGTACTAATGGGATGGTTGCAGTTTACAATGACAATGCTCATGGCTTTGGTCTTGCTATAACCAGCGTGGGTAGTAACGGAACAAATCATCACCAAAATAAGACCACCCTTGTCTTCACTACTGACATGTCAACCGCACCATGTCACGGCGAATAATTGACATGTCAACAGAAAATCGACAGATCAAAGAATATGCTATAGAAATTTACCCTTGGTTTTTGCCTTTGCTAAAATGATCCATACGGCAGGGCAGTCGATGGAGTTTGTCGACTTTACTTGGCATACTGGTCAAAGTATATAATGCATCGTTTCAATTTGGAAGCTCTATGTATGTATATATTGATATTGGTATGTATATGTAACATTCTACTCCAAGGTCCCCTTTGTTAACAATTCATGACATATTGAGATCTGCCGCGTGTGTTGTACTGTACTGATACTTGTATGTATATGTACTACGTTGTCATTGCCACCTCAATTTATTTCAGCTTTGAACAGGATCGATGCCGATTTCAGTAGATTTCGATCACAAAGAATTCATGGGAAGCATGAAAACGAAAACATCCGTAGAGTCGTCAGTATACATAATCTGTTTGGACTGAAACTATGCAGTTATAAACAGAAGGCAAGGAACAAATCCTTATTTGTCAATTTTCAGCCACCGCATGGCAAATTGATATAAATTTATTTCCTATGGTTGTTGTATACTTGCATTAAATTAGATTTCAATTTTAGTCTGGGACTCTATCCTATTTGTCGAATGATGCACCTGTATTTGTTGAAAATCATTATTGTATTTATTATTATGCCCACTGTCCATGAGAAATGTTCGAAAACTTACTAGTGTCAATGATAAAGAAGGGAAATTTTCACACGGTGTCTAGAGCATATGCGTAAAAACGTTAAATACACAGATAATCTTTCACTTTTTCACTATACATAAAGAGTCGCATTAGGAGGCACTTAACGAACAGGTTTTTTGGAGTTGAAAACCGATGAATAAATCCAAAAGCGAATCATAAACGAGTACGAGATCAAAAATGAAGACGATGACAAATTTAATGGAGCATTTATTTGTACTCCCTTTCATTGATACTTGCTTTGGCTTCCGGTTTCTTCACTACTAGGCTACTACCTATGTTGTAGTAGTGCATGTGAGGGTAAGATACCTGCTCAGTATCCATAAATAACCGATGTATAAAAGCCTATGGGTTTGTCCACTTTTCTTTGCAGGTTCATCTTCGTGGTGGGCGTAAAAGTATTCTGTGAAAGGAAAAGAGATCAAACGAGGGAGGGTCAGTCAATGTTGTAATATACAAACATCACACAAGTTGAAATTGTCTTGGTACATACAAGCAAACCAAATTCAATTCAATTCAACTCAATTCAATTCAAAGCAAGTTTAGGAAATCGTGGCTTTAATGGCTTGCACTTTATTGGGATCATAAAAATATGAAAAAAGATCCAAGTTTATTTAGATGGGAAATCAAATTGTAAGGAAAAGCTACCTGCACATGTATGCAAGTGAGTGGTAAGTTGACTTTCTTAAAATGCACGATGACAAGAGCGAGTTCCGTTTTTAGCTTACTTGTTTGATATAAAACTTTTGTAATTTGTCATCTCGACTCCTGCTGCTTTATGAAATCGTTAGGTTTCTCTTGGACAATTTCTCAACATTCAAGAAGACGGTGGCAGGAAGTATAGCAATATTTGTAGCTACTCCCTAGCACAAGAGCCAGAAGTCAGTGGGTAGTCTATTTCCCCTAAAAATAAGCTTGGGAACTTTGGGATGAATGCTGGATGCATTCTACTTGAGGGAGTAGGTACTTTTCTTACACAGGTATGTTACATAGGCACCTTCTTTATATTCTGTAAGCGATTTAATGGCAGTTCATTCAACGTACCAACTACATATCTTTATTGCATTCTGTATGTTAAGATTTCCAACCAAAGTCAAAGGAGAGTCCACGCAACTTTTGTAACGATCGTCAACAGAACATGTGAAGATAGGACAAATTACCATTCATTAGATGCATTCTACTTGAGGGAGTAGGTACTTTTCTTACACAGGTATGTTACATAGGCACCTTCTTTATATTCTGTAAGCGATTTAATGGGAGTTCATTCAACGTTCCAACTATCTTTCTTGCATTCTGTATGTTAAGATTTCCAACCAAAGTCAAAGGCGGATCCACGCAACGTTTGTAACGGTCGTCAACATAACATGTGTAGATAGGGCAAATTACCATTCATATTGTAATTGCCTTAAATTCACGATTAATTTCCCAGCAAATAATTATAATTACAATTTTTCTTTAAAATTTTTGGTTGTACAATTCACTCAGAAGCAATGCGCGCACATTTAACCCGATAATTATCGTTGGATTTAATAATTGCGGGCGATTGTTTCAATTAATCAACCAACCAAACGGTTAAAGTTTGAAGGTATTAGAATCTGCAACAGTCAACAAGCTCNATGCGCGCACATTTAACCCGACAATTATCGTTGGATTTAATAATTGCGGGCGATTGTTTCAATTAATCAACCAACCAAACGGTTAAAGTTTGAAGGTATTAGAATCTGCAACAGTCAACAAGCTCCGTACATTTCCCCTGTTATTCCCATTAAATTGAAATCTGCTGGTAAGAAACAACATTGAAAGAACAGCCAGATTTCGATTATAATTTTCATTAGTTTTACATTTGTGGGGAGAGACACTGATTTAATATTGAAAATAATATACACAATACTGATGCTGATTCTGGTTCCTGGTCATAGTGGTTACCACTCGCCGTCTGCATTTCTCTGCGGCTTGTCTGTACTAACATAGGATTTTAATGAAGATTCATCAATTCATGGACGAAGTTAAGGCACGTGTCGCACACGTGTGGGTATTTGGCCACGAATTGGCACGCTAATCTCTCACTCACAAATGACTGTTCCGGGACCAAATCAATTCATGGCAGGGAATCCAATAGAACCAGTGAACAATAATCATCATTGTCCCAATCTACTTTCAAATCGCTGTTCATAGAAGATGCACTGACAAAATCGCAAATATTTGATGAGTAACAATAATGGGAGATGTGTACAAAGTTGCTTGTAATTAGTAATTTGCCACCACTTTAATGGTAGCTACTTGACTCAAGGAGAATTCTAGCGCAAGCTCAATTATTTGTACAATTCAAACATGGACCACTTTTTCACCGTTCATTATGTATATGCGTGTTTTCTAATTATTTAAAGAATGTGAATTGCATGGGTTACAGTTATAAATACATCGAAATAGTTGTAGCATTATTCTAAACGTAACTGGTAGTTGGTAGTGACGTTAACCGCATCCAAACTTGAATCATAGCGGGACCCATCAGCACAGGTGGGCATGAAGGAAGAGCGTAACAGATGCGAAATAACTCACAGCTCACTGGACCCCATAAAACACAATCTCATGAATATTTGCCACATGTAGATTTGGATAGTGGAGATAAATACCGTATCGAGGGGGAGCATCACACAGAATATTACTAGTAAATACCGTCTGGTGTGTAGGGAGATACAAATTATGACATCATCATTACCGAATCCATTTCGCCATTGCTTTGCCAGAGAGTCTAGGCGTCCCAATCCAACTTATCCTGTAATCCCTAGTTAGGAGTTGTTATTATGGCAGGTAGCAGGTCAAAGAGGAGATTCCACATAAGATAATATACGTAATTAGCAGGTAAATCACTTTGTGCTGAATTTATCAATGCAATATCTCTCTTCAGAACTTTTAGTGATAGGCTGGCTTTGTTCCCTCAAACAACACAACACAATACAGCTCAACTCAACTCAGTCGTTTTCCAAGCATTTTCCTTATTAATAATATCCAAACTCAAGCAGGCGTACCAAATTTCGCTCCCTGTGTAATACTATAGTATTCATTGCTGGAAGGAAGGTGACCCTTGTCAACAAGTGTGTCTATATCCACATACTCATCACTGTAATTATACAGAAACAGATTTGAAATGTTGAAATCGTCAAGTGGATGATACATCATATTGATTACTCAAATGCGGAACTTCTGTTCTAAGCCCTTGCAATCGAACACATGTACCTTACTACCAAGGTATTTTGTCTACGTATATACAGCTGCATCGGTAGTCATACCAACATGTGATGTACAGTACAAGTGGACCATATTAGCATTACACAGGCACAGTTACAAAATTCGTCGATTCGTCTTCCTCGAATAATTACGTGAGTATGATATCATTGCAAACAATAGGTATATCCACTATATTGTAGATTGTAGCAGAGATTCTGGAACCGATTGCAACAGTATCTCAGCTATGGTATAACGTGATTTAATTGCCTACGTTGTTTCATCCTGGTACATGCAAAGACACTTAACATCTTGCCGGTGTTTGGCAGATCAAAGGGATTTAATCTTTTCACAACCTTTCAAAATAAAGCACATGCAGACACAGATGTGAGCAATCGTTCAGCCAGACAAAAACAAGATTACGAAGATTCTTAGTCATTATACAGTTTTGTCATACTTGAGTTCTCGTGACGGAGGAAGAAGAACAGAACAAGTCATCGTACAAAATCAACTTTTATTTTTTGATCGTGTCATTAAGTTCGAAAAAGAGGATTTCCCTGTCATTTCAATAACTTTACCTCACTATTTCCACTAAAAAATGCGTAAAGTTATTCCTATTGACGTGCATATAATTACAAACATTAAATGAATTCAAATGCCAGCATACTTTTATCTAGTGCAAAAATATACACGTAAAATCAGAATGGTATGATGCCTCAAAGACTTGATCGATCAAAAATTTCATTTAAAACGTACACAGGTAAACGGGGTTTATGAAATGGGAGCACATTAGTCAGAGGATTACAAGTAAAATCGTGCTCTCTGCATTTCTGTTGGTTTTCCATTTTCCATAGATATTTGCATAGGTGCTTTTTAATTGGTGACTCGGCACAAGTGTGAAGTCTTGTTCATTCGATTAAAAACATTACTGCCATATATAATCTGTATTTAACACATTTGTTTCTGGTTTTGGCGCATGCAAGGGGCAACATCACTAGATGAACGCCTAATAACAAATGCATAACTTTGGTTTTGGCTTCACGTAAGTTTCCAACAACCAATTACTATTATGACGGAGTGGGCTGAATAATGAGCACATGCCTTCTAGATTTTTTTCAGGTGTACTGCAGCTATCGCACATTGACGTCTGGTGCACAGTGAGGTCTGGTCGACAGCAGATTGTGATTCAAAAAGCAGAACCTATTCATG
>JAAXYX010001360.1:0-23801 GCA_036851915.1 Ptenothrix huangshanensis | reverse complement strand
TCATTTCTCGAATTAAATATTTTCATGAAATTTATTTTTGAAACGACTGGATTCAACAATCATTTTGTTTGTGGTCCTTGGATATCAGTTTTAGGGAAAGGTAAAAAACGAGGTATCCATGGGAAAAATCACAAACTAAAACCTGGCTTTTGACTGATTTCGCGGCCGCCGTGGCGGGCGAAAATTTAGGAGGCACAACAAGATATTATAACAAGTCTAGGGCCAAAATTTCAGCCCATTAGGACGGTAACTTCAGGAGTAAATTAGGGAACAAAAAAAAGGACCACAGACGCACATTCGGCTATCGCATAAGCCAAACTTACTACGTAAGCGGCTAAAAACTGACAAAAATTTGGTCTCTGTGGAGTTTTCAGGTTTTTTTTCAAATTAATACCTTTTATGTTGAATTTTGCAAGTCAGCATTTTTCAAAAAACAATAATTTGTCCCTTTAGCACTTTTTGAAAGGGTGAAATTCTTCAAATTAACAACTTTCGAAAAGGTACATTTCTTTAAAGTAACATACTTTTGAAAAGAGCAAATTTTTCAAATAAAACTTTTTGAAACGAGTTAAATTTAAAAATTAGCACAATTTTGAAAAGAGCTAAATTTTTGCATTAACATTTTTTGATAAGGGCTAAATTTTTAAATGAACTTTTTCTTGAAAAGGGGTGATTTTTCTTAACACTTTTTTAAAGCAGGGGACCAAATTGTACACCGTTTTGCAGATTTTTACAAATTTGTGCCAGAAAATCTTGAAAAAAGTTTTAACCAATTTCAACCAATTTTTACCAGCCTGGTTTTTATCATGGCCAACCCCTGAAATATATACATCAGCATTATCTGGTTAACACGATTCTTTGAAGTTTTATAGTTTTGGAAATAATTAATCTTTATATATTCTCATTTTCTTATTGTTTTGTAAATTATTTTGAGCAGGAATCCTTTCGTAACAGTAACAAATGTACTAGGCACCTGCGTCATGTCAGCTGTCATTCATCATTGGTGCCATAAGCATCTGCACCATCTGCAGAAGCTCGAGGATAAAAAGTTTAGAGACATGGAATTGAACCAAAAAAATCAGGAGTGGGACCAAATCACTGTCAAACCGACACCGACAGTTCGGGCTCGTTCAGGTGGGAGTAATGCAAATGACAATGACATATTAAGGACAACAATGAGAAGCCAAGATTCTGTGTCAACATTTGAATAACTGCAATAATTATTAATCATTTGTTGATCCAAAAATAATGAAAATGGCGTTCATTTAGTAGTTTTAACTGGTTATTCAATTTTAATTATGTATGAATAATTTAAAATGTGTTGTACTATAAAAGAAGTAAAAATAAAAATAAAAAGCATTTTTGCAATAAATAATCTTTATTTATAGCAAGTAAATAATGATTATTTAAATACAACTAACACGTTTGAAACCTTCGTAGCAATAAAATCAATGAAGATTGGCGTCGACTGCCGCTCTAGTGTGTTAAACCCTCCGACCTTAATGCCTGTGATTTGAACGGACTTTAGCGTTTTCTTGAGATATATTTTAAAAATCGCTTGTTCCTTCCTACCTCCTGCTTTTCCAAAGACTAAAGTAACCATGGAGAAAAGATCCTTGACCTCCTTCATCTTGGTTGGAATCGAAAAAGCCTTTTCGTAAATGACACTGAAGGCTACCATGGAGTCAAAAGCAGCTACAGTGCTAAAAGCGGATGCTGCCGGTTCATACTCAAAGTAGTAAATGGCAAAGCAGGAGCTTCAAACGCTTATGGTCATGCACATAATCTTCATCATAAATATTATGTAGCAGCAGCTACTATTGAATAAATTCACTAGAAGTTGCAATCGACGGAACTGGCTGTAGAGTTTCGTCAAGTAGTTCTCTGACGGCTTTTCTCCACGTCTAAAATATCCAAAAGTAAAAAAACTTACTTTTTATCTTAACATGGCAAACCACATGGAAAAAGATAAATGAAGGTTCCAAAAAAATTAACACACAAAAACTACATAAATCAACTTTTTCTTAATAACTTACATGATCAGTGCGCTAAGTTCTACGATTAAAACATCCAGGACATGATTGCACGCTTCGAACATCGTCAGGTGGAGTAGCATAATGACGAAGAAGCTCGTTTCCCATAAGAAAGTTACAAAAACTTCGTAAAGAGCATAGAAGAAGTAAAGTAGTCCGTGCTGATAACCAGGATCAAGAAGAGAGTATACCAACTGCTTCCTGGTTGGATCTAGAAGTATAATGCCAATGAAAAATATACTAGAGCCATAAACCATTATTGGTGTATAAACAAGAAACAATTCCTGTTTGGAAAATTGCGTTATCTTCCTTCTCTCTTGCTTTGCTTCTTTCCTCGCTTCATACATCATGAGTTCGTTCCACAAGGTAACCAGAGTGCCAGCCTTGCTTAGAGCATAGTCCTTCGCAGAAATGACGGATACCGGGATAGCAATTGCAAAGACGGCATGTACAGAAATGTGATTTGCATCAATGCTCTCCTTATCAAGGAAAGAATGCAAGAAGCTCAAGACAACGTAGAGACAGTAGGGGCACATTATAAGGAAATAGAGAAGCCACAAAAGACGTTTTCTGAAACTGGTTTGGACCGTCAATTTCCCCTTTTTGATGTCGTAGTTGAAGGGAATAAAACAAGTTTTTGATAGAAGATGGAGAGTCAGGTGGTTCCAATAACTTTCTTCCCGAGAAAGCATCTTTAAATTTAGTGTATAATTCTGGCAAAAGAATTCAAATGTATGCTTAAACGTATTGTTTTATTCGTTGCAGAGTTTGAACAAACATCTGAATGGTTTCTGAGAACAGAAATTAAACTTATTGGCAAAATCAAATCCAGAATTGGCCTGTTTTTCCAGTGGTTAAATTGGAATTACTTTGACGCAAACGATTAGATTTTAATTGTCTTTTAAAAACATTCTTGTTTACAGTTCAATTAAATCGCAATTAAATTCTATAAAAGCTACAGGAACGTCAAATGGTTATTAAACAAATCTTTCTTCCGAAGCTTCTAAACACTTTAATGTGTTTACATAGTGAGTACATAAGCGGTTAAATAGAATTAAATAAAGTAATGTCTTGACTAGAAAGTATTTAAAATAAACGTCAGCGTTTAGGGTTAAGCGAAGAATGGTTGGAAGTTGGAAATTACTAAAAATCAGTGGGCAGTTGGGCAGTGGGAGCTTTTTGCGTGTTAGTAACAAACATCTCATACATGTGTGCATATAAATTGAGCGATTTGGAAAAGGTACATAATATATACATACACTCTCATCCGAGATATATCCATTGTATGCTATAAGTGTGCTATTAAGCAATGCATTAATGACAAGCATGGGATCATAATTACATAATGATGAATGCTAAGAACTTATAAATCAATGATAGAATGGCCATTACTCAAACAGAAAAATATTTCCGATGGATATGTATATGTATTACCCTTCATGTTAAGTCCAAATCTATACTAAATCCATTTCCTAGTCAATAAATCAAAATCACAGATAATTACTAATTTAAAAATCAGATCAATTGTTTAAGAGTTACTTCCGTAATTAGTGCAAGTTCAGTTTTACATTCAATATTGTAGAAAATTACTGCTTACTCGGTTTAAACAATTTCCACTTTTTTACTTCACTACTTAACTACTTAACTCTAATATAATTATATATTCACACATCAGTTTTTTGCTGTGATTTCAAATAGGTATTTTTTGTCGCTTTTTATATCTTACAAATACATATATGGAAGGACAGAATTGCGGTCATATTAATGTCGTCAGTAAATACAACTCACCGCTCGCCAATGCCTAAATCCAGGTTTTCACTAATTAGTAATTTCACGTCAAAATAGTAACGTTGGAATTTGTGAATCGTAGAATAAGCTCCATTTGATAAAAGATACAGTGGTCTTATGCCTAAAAATAAAAATGAAAAAAAAATGAAAAAAATCTTCCCGGGTACTAAGGAGGTAGGTTGGACCGGGGTAACCAACGTAGATCCAGAATTATTCGATCAATATCTAACCGATTTGAATGCGGTTTGTTGCAATCGAGACACAATACATTTGCGCATAACCCATTTTTTCGTTTTTTTGAAATTCTGAAAACTTTTCGATATTTTGAACACACACTGACGTACATTTCGCTTCAAATTACATGAAAACGATGTCTAAATCTGGAAAAATCCTGACTCCTCGTTATTAGAAGTTGACATGGGTGGATTAAGGGTAAGTTACCGGAATGCATTGGAAGTACTTTGATGTTTGTTTTTGTTGTGTAGTATGATTCTCAATTAGGTAATTTACAAACAGTGAAATAAAATACAAACTTCGTGAATACCATTAAACATGCTCCGTTTTTACAAGGCAAATTAAAACATTACACATTTTAAGTACCTCTACTATAGGGATGAAAAAAACTTCTTCCTACTCCGTGTAAACTTTTACAAAATCCCATATTATCTATTATAAATGATAAGAAAAGCGAGTTTCTTCCGGATTAATTACAAAAAGCTGCGGCACTTTCGTGTAAAGTAAAAAAAATGCGTAGTTTTTTTCTAAATTAAAAATACTTCGTCAATTTTGTGTAAATAAAAAACTGTCGATTTCATGTAAAGTAAAAAAAAACCTGTCGTTTTCGTGTCAATTTAAAAACCTTGCGTATATAGTCTGTATGTAATTTAAAAAAAACTGCGTCATCTTCTTTTAAATAAAAATATTGTCGTCCTCAATTTTCGTTCAAATCTTAATGCAGGTTGTTTATTTTTAAAAATTAATTCTTGCCTACGCCTTTGTGCCCTACGTCTAATTACGCTACTGGCATTTTGTTGACATTTGAAAAGCAACAAATTGTAAAAGTAACTATGGAAACCAAAAAATTGCAGCCATTTTTTATCATAATTATGAACCAGTTAGGATATTTAGGATGCATCCGACTGAAGTATATTTAAAACACGTCGTTTAATTTAAAGTTTATCTAGAACTCATTAAAATGTTGTCTAAAGCGCATAATTACATCGCATTGCTAACTAGTAATTAAGTCAAGCTAAACATTTGCAACTACTTGCCTTAAGAATAGTAAGCAAAACCAAGATTAGTAAACGAGCAGAAGTAACATATAATTACTCTTATTTACTATTAGTCACGTGAAAAGGTAAGGGGGTAGCTAGGCTTGAGTGCAAACGGAAGCTATAATTACATAGTATGGTGTTACGTAATGTAATTATTTCTGAAGTGACACACGCAACTAACTACGCTTGGTTGCTACCACACAAGACATAGGTAGCTACTGTAATCCTTCATTACATATTTTACCTCGCTTAATTTACTTTTATGCAGTAGCAGTAGCGCCCGCAGAATTTTTTTTCATCTAGGCCTGGAAATAACTTGATTTTGAACAGTTGTAATTTATTCTTTCTTTCATCATATAATCAATTTAAGCTTGTTAATAATTACACCATATAATTTTTGCTACAACAAATCTGTTAAATTGAGAATTTAGTCTCTTATTATTAATTAAATTAAATAATTAGTCTTAAAATACAGATCACGTCAAGGAAGGTGTTCGATGAGATTATAGGAGAGAAGTCTATCTTCCAAAGAATCCAAGTCCGTAGCCTCCGTATGGGTAGCCGTACAATCCTCCGTATCCAAGTCCATAACCACCGTATGGGTAACCTCCATAATATCCACCATAGAATGCACTAGCAGTTTGCAAATCTCCGGTCTTGGTATTGCCTTCAGCACTTCCTTGGGTTTCTTGGGCAAGGGCTACGGCAACGAGGGCAAAAAGAGCAATAGCAACCTGTAGTTAAGGAAACAACATATTGTTTAAGTTATTCAATTTTGGATTTGTAGAATTGGGAGGCAGAATTAAAGCAGTAGCGTCAGTAGGGTTTGGTCTCGACCTACTAAAGATATTAATTATTTACGCTGGGTAAAGGGTGGTTTTTTAAACTTGCATTAGTGAAAATTCCGTTTTGTAAATTTATTCGAAAAATGGACCTTTTTAATTGACACAAAAAACACACTTCCGTGCTTTCTATTTACACAAAAAATTGCATGTTTTTTGTTTACAAAAAAATGTATAAAATTGTTTTTAAATTTGCTAAAAAAAGGAAGTTTTTTGACATTTACACTGATTATGATAAGAATGTTTTGAATTTACACTAAATTAGATGCAGCTTTTAAAAATTTACACTAATTTAGATGCAGCTTTTTAAAAAAATTTCAATAAATTAGATGCAGCTTTTTAAAAATTTACACTAAATTAGATGCAACTTTTTAAAAAAATCTACACCAAATTAGATGCAACTTTTTAAAAAAATCTACACCAAATTAGATGCAGCTTTTTCAAAATGTACAGTAGATAAGATTCCGTTTTTCAGCAGGCCTACAAGAAAAAGATACTGCCTTCTCTACTGAATTAAAGACTCCTTTGAATGGACACAATGGAAGATCAGATATTTTGTAAAACAAATTTTTAGACTCATACTACATAATTTAAAAAAATCCACTTACAATAAACTTGGCCATTTTGACGTTGGTTTGTTGAATATGAAAACTTGCGAGAGAAAACTGAATTAGATTAGAATTGCTTCGAGATGGAATGGTTGTGGTGACTTTGATCAATTTCCCTTCTGTTTTTATACCATTTTTTCCCTTCCAATTACATAATGTAGTCAAATGAGCAAATACTTCATTAAAATCAGTATGCATTCTTGTCCCAAAATGTTTCAATAATACAGGAAAAGTGTTTTAAAATGGGACTCAGTTTTCAAGTGTCTTAACAAATGTCATGATTACGATTTATCAAATTAAGTAATGGTCAAGATATAATTACTAAAGATTTAAATTCTAGCTTGTCAACGTTTACATTTTGCATAATCGTAGTGACAATTGCAGTATTGCCTTTGACCTAGAAGAAATTTTATGCACGTAGGACAAAAGGACCAAAATCATATTTCCGCATTACATACACCCATGGTTACTGAATCAAATAAATAATAATAAATACAAATTCCGCGCTAGGAACGAATGCAGTTTTAATATTAAATTAACATTTCCTATGCAATGTTTTTAGGATTATGTACCTTATGGTCTTTGCTGGTGGTCACCCAGACCAGAACACTCGACCAGTTTAGATGCTGACGATTAAAGAATGCATTGTTCAAATCTTAGTTGTTTCAAACAATTTATATGTAATTTATTATGTATATCTGCAAGCAAACTAATAAGAATTTCTTCAACAACTTATTGTAATTGGCATTTTACTATTTTTCAGTGATAAAATTATTATCATTAGTTGTAGTTCATAAAATCCTACGCAATTGTATATCTACAAGCATATTATGTATTTTGTTTTTGTAAAGTGGGCGACAATTACATTCATATTTATAAAATCATCGTTCCCTTGTACAGTCCGGTTTATTTTATTTGGAACTTATATCCTAAAGCAACATTTTGCCCTTGGAAAGTAATTATAAACTCACAATATGTACACACGTCTTATGTATAATTATTTTATGTTACCTTGGTTCCTATTTATTCCTATTTGTATTTTAGACTGGATTCATAGGTAATTACACAAAAATGCTCATAAGTTTTTGCTGGCACTGAATATGCAACACCCGTGTGTAAGTTGGCAGTCGTAATTAAATACCTACTACTATAATTAATTAGTTTTTCGCTAGCTTTATGCATGTAAGTTATTTTACGGAGAATTGGAAAGCCCAGAATTTTTGCATCTCAGAAATGGTTGAAATTGATGCTACGTGTAGAAGTCACGTTTTAAAAAATACAAATTCAAGGAAATTTGGAAAAACCCTCCCGGGTAGGTTCCACGAGGGATCCGGGTAACGATCTCAAAATATCTCGGTCAATACGTGACCGATTTTTATGCGGTTCGTTGCAATCCATACTCGACAATTTTCTCCATAACACTTTTTTCAGTTTTTTGAATTTCAAAAAAATGTTCAAAATTTCGATTAAATACGACAGCAGTTTTGAATTGAAAATTTCACTGTATTTAGATTTCAACAGAATTGAATATTTTGGCGCAGTTTTTGATGCTAATTATTTGTAATGAGATCTTTAAAAGCATTTAGTTACCGGGGGTCAAAATAATTACGGCCAAAGGTCACGTCCGAAAAATTTGGAACCAGTGCATTAAAAATTACCTCAACGCCACGTAATAGAACAATACCATAGTAAGACCACATTTTCTTTTGTTTTTAAGTCTTTACATTCAATTTTTCGCAAAGTTTCTTACGTTTAAATTTGGAAAGTTGCTTTAAGTTATTTTTTAAAAAAAGAAAAGCCAAAAAAAAACAATTTTAAAATTTTTAAAATATGTATTTTAGAATTTTGCAAAAATTTTTGATTTCAAATTAATTTTACGTCAGGAGCGTTCATAATATTTGCAAAAATTTTTTGTTGTGAATTGTTTTAATGATTTTTGCTAATTAATTAAAAAAAGAAACCAAGAATTGTTATTTTTAATAATTTTTAAAATTGCATTTGTTTATATTGCAAATATTTTTGCATTTATTACAGTTTTGCATCAAGAGCAAACGCTAAAATTGCCTTTTTTTTATATTTTTATTTGTGTTTTGTATCAAACTAATTTTTTAAAAATTGAAAAACCAAAAAAGCTAATTTTTAATAATTTTTAGAATTGCATTTCTTTATATTGCAAATATTTTTGCATTTATTCCAGTTTTGCATGAGGAGCAAAGCATTTTATCACGCAGTTTTTTTCTTTTTAATTTGTATCGTTGTTGAAACTTATTTTTGAAAAAAAGAAAATCCAAAAAAAAAAAATTCAAATTTTTTGAAAATTTAATTTTTGAATTTTGCAAACATTTAAGATTACAAATTAATTTTGCATGAGGAGCAATGCATTTTTTCACAATGTTTTTGACTTTTTAATTTGTGTTGTTGTTAGAGCTTATTTAAAAAAAAGATAAATCAAAAAAACTTATTTTACATTTTTTAAAATTTTATTTTAAAATTTCGCAACAACTTTTGATTTCAAATCAATTTTACATCAGGAGCAAAGCAATTTTTCGCAAAGTTTCTCACGCTTAAATTTGGAAAGTTGCTTGAAGTTATTTTTAAAAAAAAAGAAAAGCGTTTAAAAAAAATAATTTTTAAATTTTTAAAATATGTATTTTAGAATTTTGCAAAAACTTTTGATTTCAAATAGATTTAGCATCAGGAGCAATCATAAAATTTGCAAACATTTTTGGTTGTTAATTTTGTTTATGATTTTAGCTAATTAATAAAACAAAGAAAAACCAAAAAAGCTGGTTTTTTAAGTTTTTGCCCTCAAAAAGCATTAGGTCAGGCATTTTGCCTGACCTCTTTGCCTGGGCCTATAAAAGGCTGAGCACTGCTGCTGTCTTAGTCAGTTTTTGCTTGTCCTTCTTCGGATCAACACCTGCCCTGGTCTCTGACATTTTCAGCAAGTAACTTCGCCACCTTTGGTCATTTCAAAGTAAAGTTGCACGGCCGTTTACCAGTGCTTTCGCCCCCTTTTCTCCTTTCTTTTTTTCCTTTCTTTTTTCTTTACTTGTATTTTTAATTTAATTTTCTTTTTAATTTTTTGTTTTGCAGGATTTTTACTGCAGGAAATGGACGCCGAAATGGACCTTCCGAAATCCCACTACAACAAAAATCCATATCCCTGAGGGGACAAACGAAGGGTGTCAAGGAGCGGAGCCTTGCTTGACGGACCGAAACCGGAGATAAGGAAGCGCAAAAACGCCAGCACGGGGAAAAGCAAGCCGGACTACAAAAAGTATACTCTGATGTACCTACGGAAAGATGATGCAGCTCCGGTTGGTCCTGCTGGTGAACCTGACGCCCAACCAGACGTTTGTTCCAGAAGCCCAAAACGTCGACGGACTGTTTTTTGGAGAGCACTGAAAAGTAAGTTCTGCAATAATTTAAATTGGAACATTGAAAAAATTGGGCCTTATCGTCGTCAGGTTGAAGAAGATAATAATTTTAATAATTTTTTTTGCACTAGAACGGCAGCAATATTTTGCAAGACGCAAATTGACCTCTGCTTCTGCAGCCCCGGTTGTTCCTGCCAGCTCAGAGAATGGAGATCCTGAGGCCCTACCAGCTGCCGGATTGGGTATTGTTCATCCCGAGACTCCACCAGCTGAGGAGTTTGCTGTTGGACCGTTGGAAGCTCCACCTGCTGCTGCGCCCCAGGATCTGAAACACAAGGTTGAAATGTGTTTGCAGGTTCTAAGAGACCTGAACGCAAGCGAAAACGATGCAATGGATGCTGTTGTTAATCTTGTGGGGCTGGTGGTCCCTCCGCCTGATTTCAAGAATTTTCATGGCGAGGACGATCTCGTCATTCCTGACGTGGTTGAAGAAAAGCCGCAGGTGCCTTTTGAAAACCTACCATAGGAGACAGCAGCAGCTTGAATCATACATGAATATATGAATTAATATCTGTACGTAAAAATAAATGTGTTTTGTAGGTATATATGTGAATAAGTGAATAAACTTGAATATATATGATTTGCCTGAGATGGTGGCGAGCAAACAGGCTAGAGAGAGACTTTATGCATCTTAAAAAATAGGCTGGAGAGTGTCAGAAAGGACGTCGTTAACCGCAGTGATCTCGTTTGTGTGTCCTCATCGTCTCCGGATCTCGGCATTGGAAGCGTCTGCACTGGTCACAAGTCTCAAGCGGATAATATTTATCGAGAACATGCCGTTGCAACTCCGACATTGAAGCAAAAGCCGTATTGCATTTAGGGCACCGAATGTCTCCGTTAAGTCCAGGCATGTTGTTTAGAAGTAATTAAATTGAACTCTTATGAGTACTAATTTAGTTGTTACTCGTAAGGCGTTGGAATTTTAACTGTACCCTTCTGTTCACACCACAGCGTATTTATATGTGTGGTGTGAACAGGCCGTGTAGACCATCAAGTTTTGTAAGGTCTTAGAATTAGTGCTGTTGTGTTGCTGAAAGATTTGACAACAACAACAAAATATGACTTTTCAAAATTTAGTTTGTCGAAAATTCCAGGATATTGTTGTTGTTTCCAAACGTCAAACGTGACTGGATAAACAAAAATATTTTTCATGAATATTTTGTAAAAATAGAAATTTGTGTACAAAATTATTTACACAGAAAATACTTTTAGCATATGAAAGAGAACGTCAATCTTTATGTACACTATTACTACAAAAGTACTTGCCAGAACGACACTGTAACAAGAAAACAATGTGTTACAAATATATTAGTCATTTTGCATTGAATTAAACGCCATTTTGTTAGATACAATTATTTATTAATATTATAAAGATGATTATGAGCAATCTTGCGTGATTCCCTAATGTTTACATGCATCATTTCCTTAATCATGGTATGTGGTAGAATAATATCCTTGCGTAAGTTTTCAAACAATGACGTAATTTTACCACGGGCACCAACCAGCACACTTATTACTTCACCTTTCTCAAGTTCTACTTCTTCAATTCAACTTAAAATTTACAAATTGCAACGGATTAAAATTTCGAAATCTAAAAAAACTGGCCAGTCTGATTTAAAATGCTCGTTTTTGTCGTTTACGGTTTTGAAAAATTGTATGGATTCGTTCAAGAAGCACAGTTTTACCTTCCATAAAATAGTTCTTGCCAGAGAATTCTAACAACAACGCGTATAGTCCATCACCACCTCCTATCATTGGCAGTTCTCATCGCGTAGATATTACTCCCGAAAGTATCACTGTCTCAACTCCGTCACAACAACAACAACAACATGCTACAGGTTCCAATTCAATTTAATTATCTGTGTGAACAATAACAGCATCATAGTTAATAATTCGCAGGTTTCTTCAAATAATGTCAACAAACAGCTGGACATTGATCCAGCATGGCAACTTTTTAATTACAGAAAATTGCTAAAAGCTGAATATGCTGCAACGAAGACTTTCACATTGTGTTTGTCTCCGATTAACGGTATTGTCACTTCTCTACTAAAAAGTCCTTGCAGATTGGTTTTCATAGCTAATTTTCAACACTTATAATTTTCCAACTTCAATTTTCGGCAATATTTCTTGGCTAAAGAATATAGGTGAAAGTTTCGAGAACAAAGTTGCCACTGTTGGTGTACGTTAGGTTTGAGGGCATGCAAAATTATGTAGTAAATGAGTTTCGACTCTCTTTAAATCATCATCAGCATGCAGACCAGCCTTGGACCCATCTTAAGGGTGGAACGTCCTAACTTTTTTTAAATTTACATATAAACTTCTTATTGCGATAAAAACTGATTTATTCACATTTATGTTTTTGCATTATGCTTTGGAAAAATAATAAATGCAAATACGCACGCATGTGAATCAATTTTAGTTGAAAGGTATTTATTCAAACTTTTCACCCTTTTGATTGACAAAACCTTAATACGTAACAATGCTTTTGCTTATACTGAAATTATATGAACGTTCATAGAAATATTTCATTTTTGTCACTGGACATCAACATATTTAAGTTTGTCGCGTCAAACATACCGGTGAAACATACGCGAACGTCTGGCCTACTCGGGAGCTCGTCCTTCAGCGGCTTTAACTTTAATGCCCGCTTTCGAAGCTTTAGTGCTCACCTTCAAATCCTCCGGCTTAAAGTCCTTTGGTTTGGATTCTGCCGCTAGTGAAAACAAAATAAAGATACTAATTAAATAGTAATTAACAAAATAGTTTACAGATGAGAAGCAAATATCCATATTTGGTTTTTGTTTGAATTTTTGAAACCTTCAACACTTGAGTATTTAGTTTTTTGTTCAAATTTGCGCTTTAATTTATACTCACAAAAGCTAAAAACACTGAAACTAAACAGCTTATACAATGATTAAGAAAAAACATTTTCTTTTCTTGTGTTAACAAGTCGTTGCAAATACAAAAATATTAGCTATAAACCTTAAATTCGTTAAACTAACTGTTTAAATTTGTTTTAATTAATTAAATGCAATGTGGTTAAATGCAAGTTAACTTTTTATAGGTGTTGCAGTTTTTAAACATTGAAATAGAAATAATTGGTTAAATATACTTGCGATTCAAATTAAATGGGTACTTACGCACAGTACACGATCTATGCTTTGAGGGATCTATTTCCGTTGAAACCTTTGGCTTCACATCTGCATGTTTAGAGGAATCGAGATCCATAGGTTTATGATCCTCACTTGCCTTCTTTTTCTTCTGATTTTGGAAAGCGCCGTAGTACATTCCAATGGCTTTTCCTTTTAAATGTGCTGGTGGTTTATGAACAGGTCTGAAATGAGAAAAAAATAATAAAGCTCCTTTACACGTACTTTTAGTTTTTATTAGCCCCAAAACAAAAAGGGCATCAAACATTTCCCGTTAAGTTTAGAAAGATACCAATTTGAAGATAACTGTAATTTTAATGATATATTTTGGAATAAATTTTGTGGAAAATGAATAATTCGAATTTTTTTAAATATGTCTTGTTCTATATTATTTGTGTTATTTATATATGTAAATGATTTTTAAGGCTTTTAAAAACTTTCATCTTTTTAAGACCAAAATAGACAAGGTACGTCACAAGCAAGAACCTGTATTTGGAAAAATAATATCGTGCTATTGTACACTAAACACGTCCATTATGCTACGCAGAATATAAAAAATTACGAAGGGAACAAAAGAAATTCCCTTGGAATTTCGGAAAAATTTGGGAAAATGCCCGGCATAATGAGAGTTCACTTACGAGAAAATGTAAGATATTTTTGAGCAAAGACAAAATCGGAAAGTTTTTAAACTGCCGGAAATTTAATTTGGGCAAAGGAAGCGAAAACTGGGCATTTACTTGGCATTTTTGAAAACTTTCCAAGTTTTGAAAATTTGTTCTTTTGCCAGTTTAAGAAAATTTGGGAATTTACTTAGGATTTTTTATTAATTTTAGGAATTTATTTGGGGGTAGAAATTTACTTGGGAATTTTGGAAATTCACTAGATTTTTTTGTAGGGAAATTGTTAGCATTTTACAAACGTATGCCACGGGTATAAAAATTTGAATTTGGGAATTTTGCCAACCCTAGGAACACATCATTCACTTGAAAATAATGGGATTTTTAAAATACAACTAGGAATTTTAAAAAGTTGCGATGATTATACATTTCCAAAAACTCGGGATTTTTAAAAAAATGAGCGGGAATATATTTTTAATCCCTGATAATCAAACATCGATATTAGAAATTTTGCTATCCGAACCAACACATTTCCGAAAAATTAAAAACAAAATAATATAAGGTTGCCCTCGTCCGCGATGCAGTCATCGTCGTTTCCATGGTTTTTTTCCACCAGCTTTTTCAATTTTTACCTTCATTATTCTTGGGCTACACAAATCACAGTATAAAACCAACTAACACTTTCAAAACCAACAACGACACCATACTCCGGCAACTTACTAAGTTTGGGCAATCCTTGATGCTGCAACGAAAGGAACAAAATTGGATACGTCTTCTTCCCTCAATGTACTCGACACGACTGACGCACCACTTGTCCACAACTCTGCAATATAACTCCTAAATATCAGACTACCCGGCCCTACCGCTAAAGTTACATTAGTTCGCCCTACCGAAAATCTCTAACGGCTCCGTCCTACAGTCAAGGTACCGTAAATATCTGACTGCTCCGCCCTACCGCAAAGGTACCGTAATTGTCTGACTGCTCCGCCCCACCGCAAAGGTACCGTAATTGTCTGACAGCTTCGCCCTACCGCTAAAGTACCGTTAAAGTCTAAATGCTCCGCTGTACCGCATGGGTCCCGTTAGTTCACCCTACCGTTAATTTCAGAAAATTAAACCTACTGTATATGTCATATTGGCTCACCCAACCACAAGTGTCAGGCAGCAAAGGACACATAAGTTTGCCGTACCGTAAATATCAGACTACCGCCCTACCACAAAAATGACATTAGTAGTTTCCTGGACTCAAGAAAAGTGAGCGAGAAACGTTTGCAAATCATTTTGATACCAAAAAGCTTCGAATGCTAACCATACCTTTTGTTACTTTCAATCTTGTAGTTTTGTTACAGAAAATCGTCGTTTTTATTCATATTATTTTGTTACCGAAAAGTTTTGTTATTTGTGCATGTAATTATGTTACGGAGAAGATTTGTTTTTGGAATTTTTGTATACAAAATTGTCTGGATTATAATTGTGCTATTTATTTTAGGATAGACGATAGTACAATTAGTGAAAGTATTTAAACCTTGACGATTCCATATCATTGGTTGTGCTCTAGGCTTGACTGTAATAAAATTGGTGTCGTTATCTAAAGCTTGACGGTAGTATTTTCTGTGTCGCTGAATGAAGTTTGACGGTGATACTATCGGGTTCGGTAATTAAAGCTGAACGGTAACATTGTCAGTGTCTTTAATCAAAGCTTGAAGGTAATATATTCAGTGACGTTTTAGAAATGTTTGGAGATGTGCATGCAATGTTTGAACTATTTGTGGAAACTGTTCAGATGATTAACAACATCATTGACTTGGTGAACTTTGTAGTAGCCTAATTTACTGACAAGGATACCACGGAGGACATCCACACAAGTACCGACGCTTGTATAATTTGATAAAATTCAGGATGTCAGAAATGTGCGTTTTTGATAGATTTGAAGCGGAAGTCATTTAGGAACAGCAGACTTTGTTGGTAAAACGACATTGTTTGCCGCATTACAGGCATAGGTTGACTTAGAATCTGAAGGCTGGAAAAATTGCTAAGAAAATCTTAAAAACTCATCATGTTAATAAACAACTATAAATTACAAACAAAGTTGTGTTGTCTTCTGGATTTTGGATACATGTTCAAAGTTAACGCACTTCCTGAATTTTCCGTCCGTAGAATTTAAACTGGAGAAGATTGCTCCAATGTTTCCATTGACCTTGACCAATCCAATAGTTGCAGCGACCCGACATTCGTAATGAGCATCAACTCCGCAACAACTAGGGCAGAAACTAATGATGATGATTTGGGTAGTACAGCATCACAAACAGTGAGCAAAAGTAGCTAAGAAGTGGGAGCGAAGTAAGGTAAGCTGTAAATTCCCATCATTTTGTATTTGCCGCAGACTTATTTTTGCTCCATGACCATAGGTTGGTGGCTGGGTGAGTGAACGGGTGGATAAGTGGGTGGTAAGGAAGGTGGATGGGTGGGTGGTTGGGTGGATGCACACTTGAACTGTCCCAGAGTTGTGGACCATCTACAGGTGCACTGACACCATAACACTCGGTGCGCTCATATGTTGAGGTGTGCTCCCGCAAAAATGTTCTCTTTGCAGATTGGCACTTGCAAAACAGTTGCCGGTACTCCAGAGAAAACATTTTTGAGGGAGCACACCTGGGACCAAGACATATAGGCCAGGTGAAGACCCGTGACCGACAACTGCTCCCCAAGCCAAGTGTCCTATACTTGAGGGGCGTGGCGACCCCTGGGATGCTGAGCCAACTCATTCTGTCTTTCTACTTCTTTTTTGTCGCTCAAAGGCCCCGTTTCCGGATCTAGGGAAGGGATCCAGCCCCGCTAATAAACCCCTAGGGAGGAAAGATTCGGGGCCTAGGCGCCGGGGCTAAGGGGGGCGAGATCTGATTGTTTGAGCAAGCTATTTTAATGTTTAAAATGGATTTTCCAGACGTTTTTTAGAGGATGAACAGCCACTTGATGCCGTAGAGTTGGAAGTAGACTTCGATTTAAGAGCTTTTATGCAGGCAATTGAAAATGGACAACAGGCTGAGCAACCAGCAATTTTCTTGCCCCCAGCGGAAGCTATTCCTGGAGCTGAAGTCGAGGTTCAACCCGAAGCAGAAACCGAATGAATTGCCAATGCTGGAGGTTTGGAAATTGCTGATTTGCCAGCCAATGTAGAACCTGAAGCTGATTGGGGTATCGAGTATGTTTTAGGGGAACATCAGGACGGAGCAGAAGCACTTTTTGCGCCTCCTGCGGAGGAAGCAATCACTGGAGCTGAAGCTGAGGATCAACCGTAAGCAGCAGCCGAAGAAATTGCCGGTGCTGGAGTTGTAGAACTTGCCTTGAATGAACCTGTACCTGATCTTCAAGTGGCGGAGAACCAACATCAAGCGGTCGAATCCACCCAATCTGTCTAGACAACAGATATGGACTCGTGCAAGACCACGCACCGCAAGTGGAACCTGGGATGCAAATCCAAAGTCTCCTGACCTACCTCTGCAACGAAAGACCCAGACCCTAAAACAAAGTCGAACACTAACAGTGACAGAAAGACCAAAGTCAGCAAGAAGTTGCAAGAGAGTGAAAACACCAGCACCAGGAACAGCAAAGAAACAGAAAAAGAAATAGATCTTATCGCGCCTCCAACCAATTGCCCTTTTCATCGTCTTAGCCATGAATATCTGGAAATTCCAAGCGAGGGTGCAGAGAAGAAGTATATTGTACCAGGGAACGGGTTTCAGCAACTGCACTCCTGGGCTGAAGAGATGGACGTTCAACCACGTGGATAGGAAAAGCGCAACAACCCCTATGGCTTACTTCTTTTCAGGATCGTGGTAAGGTAAGACTTTTTGATGTTACAGAATTATATATTGATGGACTATCGTTAAGTCTTCTAAGTACAAGACTAATTCTTTCTTTAAGGGCCGCAGAGGGCGATAAAAACGCCATAATAAGTTGAGATTCGGGATTCGCTTTAAGATTTTTTAAATGTGAGGGAGTTAGGTATATTTGAAGGCCCAAATTTAAGACTAAGTAAAACTTTCTCATGACACTTGTTTTGGCGTTTCAGCTTATGTCATTTGTTTTTGAAAAATTTAGGGGACTTGGATATTAATGGAAAATTCCAGTAGGACGGAGATCCTGAGCCACGGGTGGACACACAGGCATACGGACGGAATCTCACACCGTGACGAAGAGGCGAGTGAAGATTTCCCGGATTAGAGGTAGGGTGTTTTTTCCATAATTTTGCATGTAATAAGTTGCATAGCATAAGTTATAGAGGGACCCAGGGTGCTAAATGTGAAAGTTTCACCGGAAGCGTAGCACTTCCGCATTTTTACCATTTTAACATGTTTAGGCTTTTGTACGGAGCGATTTGTATTTAGCTCATTAATAAGTGCATTGGATGAGCTTTGTTTCAAAGCGCAAAGCGTAGTATCAGAGGTTTTGGTTGGGGTTAAAATATTGGAAATTTTTCAAGCAATGGCCCAAGTTAGACATTTTGCACAAACAATATGTTTTTGAATTTCAGTATTAGGTTGCATTTGTGGTTCTGATTTAAGCCCAGGCCGTGAGCTTTGTTTTAAGGCCTTGAATGATATAGTAAATGACTTGGTTTAATTTTTAAAAAATAGAATATTATCTAAGAAATGGCCTTTGATAGGGATTTGGCCTACATAATTTGTTTTGGAATAAGACTGTTAGGTCGCGTTTGTAGCTCATTCTTCAGTCCTTTCTATGTGCTTTGTTTTAAGGCCTCAAGTGTGGTAGAAGATGTTTTTGTTGTATTTTAAAAAAATAGCTTCAAAAATACAAAAATTGCCAAAATTGGAAATGTGTTTTTGGGAATGGTTTCGTTTATTTGAGTTTTGCTCCAAGACTTTTCCCAAGTTTTTATCCTGTCTGTACTTTATTCGGATAGACCAGAAAATTCTGCATCGAATGCGATCACTTTCATGAAGGATCAAGTTAAAGTAGGAAAAAAACACGTCTCTGAATGATGATGCATTTTTGAGCAACATGTAAACTAGAGCCAAAATCTCAAAAATTGTATTTATTTATTTTTCTAATTTTTCATTACATGTATTAGTACGTTATTCGGCTGTGTTTTAAAAAAATAGGACATTTTTTAAGCAATGGCCCAAGTTTGGGATTTGGCCTAGATAATTTGTTTTTGAATATATGAAAATATTTTGTTTTCAGTATTAGGTTGCATTTGTGGTTCATTTTTAAGCTCTTGCCATGAACTTTGTCTTAAGGCCTCGAGTGTAGTCCTGAAAGTTTTGGTTGTTGTTTTAAATATTGAAATATTTTTCAAGCAATTGCCCAAGTTTTGGATTTCGCTTAAATTTTTGTTTAAGAATATGACTGTTAGGTTGCACATGTGGTTCAAATTTTATCCCATGCCCTGAGCTTCGTTTTAAAGCCTTGGTTGGCGCGTTATCACATTAGGTTAATTTGTAAAAAAAAGATTTGAAAGTTTCCCCATATAAGTTTTATTGGAAATTTTGCCTAAATAATTTGTTTACCATGTAGTTTTAGATTTTATTATAGGCTCAATATTAAGCTCGTGCATTAAGCTGTGTTTTAAAGTCTAAGGTGTTGCATTAAGTTGAATTTTTTATAAAGATTTAAAATTTCCCCGTAATAAGCTGTCATTCGGATCGTCTTTTGTTTTTGAAAAATTTCAGGGACTTGGACATTGATGGAAAATTTCAATAGGACAAGGATCCTGAGCCACGAGTGGAAATACAGGCATTCGGACGGGGTCTCAAACCGTGACCAAGAGGCGAGTGAAGATTTCCCGGATTGGAGGTAAGGTGTTCTTATTTTCATAATTTTGCATGAGTGCAGTCGCAAAGCATAGGTTATAGAGAGACCGTGGGCGCTAAATGTAAAAGTTTGACCTGTTAAAGTTTTTGATTTTTTAAAATTTTAAAACATGTTAAAGTTTGTTGTGAGAAACCTTGGACGGGCAAAAAATGTTTTGGGAGTCAGTTTTGAAGGTGATTTTAGTAGAGGCGTGTAGGGATAGGCTAGCTTGATGTTTTAAGGATACAGTTGCCCGGTCTTCGGGCCCAGTTCGGGCCATCGAAGGGGGGAACTCGCGCCAAATTTTATAAAATGTTGGAAAAGTTGCAAGCATTGCGATTGCCCAAAGTATTTGTAGGTAAAAGAAGGGCAAAGATGTTTGCATTTTGGTCCAATTGTTTTAAATTTTGGAAAAGTTGCAACTATTGGAATTGCCCAAAGTATTTTTAAGTAAAAGAAAGACAAAGATGTTGGCATTCTGGCCCAATTTGTTTAAAATTGGAGTACTTGGGAGTTTTACAATCGGCCAGCTGTTTTAAAAATTGGAAATAAGAAGGTGAAAGTTGTGGGCTGCAAAATTTGGGACTTCGGGCCAATTTTTATAAAATTTTGGAAAAATTGCAAGCATTGCGATTGCCCAAAGTATTGTTGAGTACAAGAAGGGCAAAGATGTTGGCATTTTGGCCCAATTTTTTTAAATTTTGAAAAAGGTACAACCGTTGCAATTGGATAAAGTATTACTTTTGGCAGTCGGAGCAATGAGTGGAGAGATTTTGGTCCAAATGTTTTAACTTTTGAGAATTTACAAGTTTGACAATGGGTTAAAATGAGCTGACTGGCATTTTCGCAATGTGGGACACTGAAGGAAGGAACCCGGCTGAATTTAATTTGGAAAGTCAATAATAAGCGTCCTTCCTTTCTTATATGTTTGTAATGTTGGTTATCCAATTAGGACAGCGGGGTGCTGTAACCATAAAAAGTCACCAAAGGCTTTCTCCAGCAAAGTGTGGTTCAGAATGAGCTAATGATGATTTGAGTATAGAACTTAATATTCCCAAGTTATCATTAGTTCAATTTGAATCTCCAAATGGCATCAAGAAAACAAAACATTTATGCTGTTGGTTACCATGTGGACTTTCTAAATATGCTGTTGTAGAAGAAGATGGCAATTCTCAAAACAATAAAGAAGAAATTATACCAACTGAAATTAGGTTGCTATTGGTTTTAGAGACGGACCGCTAATAGTATGCTACCGGTCCGTCTCGAATCTCCATTGCAACCCCATTTCACTAACTACGATGTCCAAGTCAAAGTTGATGTCAACTTGTTCCACCCACGGGAATCGACTCTTACGGACAAATTCTCACATAAGGACTAAAAAGTGAGTGCATTGTTCCCGAAATCCAGGTAAGGTGTTTTTGACATAATTATTTACCATTGCATTAGCATAGCATTTGTTATAAGAGGACCCAGGGTGCATAATGTGAAAATGTGAGAGATAATTAGATAAGAAAATGATTTTAAAACATCGCAAACGGGCATTTATTTTATTTTCAATTTGAGCACATGGCTTGAGATTTGTTTTAAGCTTTAATTGCCAAAAGGTAGCCTTGTTTGATCATGTTTTATACATTGAGAAGAATGTTCTAGGGATAATATTTTTTACTGCAGGAATGGTAAATGGAATGGTCAAGCGTATTATTTGAGCAATCTTTGTAGGTGCGGGGGACCAATGGAACACTATGGATTATTAATTTTTGTTTTGTTTCAGATTCCGTTACCTTGCCTTAGCTGACTGACCTATGGTTTGGCGCTGGGCTTCCTTTCCCCTTTTAAACTATTTTTTGTTAGTTTCATTGCTTTTGCGTGCATATATTTCTGCATCTTTCTCGCACGTTTTTGTCGTGCCGGGATCAACTGCGTAATGGATGGATACAATTCATAAATAGGTTAACACCTGGTTTAGACAAAAAAGGCAGAGAATAAAATTACTGTATGTGTCTTCTTTTCAGCTTGCCTTTCCTTGCCTTAGCTGACTGACCTCTGGTTGGGCGCTGGGCTTCCTTTCCCCTTGTTAACTGATAATTGTTTGTTTTATTGTTTTTGCGTGCAGATATTTCTGGATCTTTTCCCCAAGTTTTTGTCGTGCCGGAAACAACTGCGTGATGGGTGGATACAATTCATGAATGGGTTAACGCCAGGTCTGGACAAAAAAAGGAGAGGATAAAATTACTCTTTTTGTTGCTTTTTTTCAGCTTCCATTTCCATGCCTTAGCTGACTGACCTCAGGTTGGGCGCTAGGCTTCCTTTTTCCTTGTGTAACTGTTATAGTGCCATGTTGTGTATTGTTTCTGGTTGCAGATTGATTCCTCGGCACGTTATTATGGACTGGGTGCAAGGATTGGATGGGGCACAGCAGGGTTGGCACAGGATCCGATTTGGTAAATTTTTTTTAAATTTATTATAGTTATAGATATGGAGGCCGATGTGGGGTACCTGCTCGGGGTGGCTCTCCGCGCGGCGAAGTAACGCTGAATCCGACAGAAGAATTCTATGATACTTCGCTGTCAAATCCCTTACAAGTTGTAACTAGGGACCTTAAGATATTTAGCTTACAACCTTAGTTATTACCTACTTTAGTTACTGAGTGGGTCTGCTAAGAGTATATAGTGTTGAATCCGACCGAAGGATTTTTTCATACGTCGCCGTCAAATTCTCTAAAAAAATCCTCTGCTTGGCTTGAATTGTGACGACATAGAAACCAAAATTAGGAAATCTTGTGATTAACCTATTTACTCTGAATTTCGGTACGATAACTTTATAAGTTCGAAATGCATTTATGTAGGTACAGAATTAAAAGGGTTGTGCTATGACTGTAAATTGACGCTTCTTTATTAGCTACAAAATTTTAAAAAGGATCTTAAATCCAAATTTCCTTGAATTTGTATTTTTTAAAACGTGACTTCTACACGTAGCATCAATTTCAACCATTTCTGAGATGCAAAATTCTGGGCTTTCCAATTCTCCGTGAAATGACTTATGTAACTTTGCGTCACCATTTATATATTTAATCGTTATCGGTTTGTCATGTACTTAAGTACGAAATCTTTATACAATTTAATAAATAACTTTTAGTGATTGCAAACCATTATTTTTCAAACTGTTTCCAATTTCCAATGATTGTTATTTTTAATGCTATTTAATAACTGGGAAATACGAGAAAAGGGCGATTTGTTTCGTCATTGTCGCCACACTTTACAAGCACAACATATGCATACATATACGGTCTCACCTAGTTACGCTTGTTTTTACAAAATGTGATTTACTTTTGTTTCTACAAAACTTTCTGAACTTATCCGCATATATCCTTGTGAAATATTTGCTGCTACATAACACTGTTGCTAAAAAAAACCTGACCAGCTTATAACTGTTCTTGGCACTCACACCCGCAGTGTGCGTGTGATAACGTAACTAATGCTCATTGAGTTTTCTAATTATAAACAACTATTAAAAGCAGGGTGAAGTTCATTCTGTTTAATTTCATACGTCTATCACTGATTAGTTGTTATTATCGGCTTATAATTTGTTTTAATTTGCGTTATCAACAAGTAGCATTTTTAGTGATATTAATGAAGTAGGTACATGTAATTACCTAATGCTATTTTTTGACTGCTTGTAAATTACTTTTTGAGAAGCCTCTGCATATTAAAAAAACAGTAGGGATAATGTACACGGAGATCATTGGTACAAAGCAACAATCAAGGTCCAACCATAGCATTCAAGTAATTCGCGTTTAATCTACCCATGCCAGATTCTAATAAGCAGGATTCAGGAATTCCCAGGTTTAACCATCACTTTCGTATCACATGCAACAAAGTACATATGTACATTCGATGTGCAGTGCAAATAAAACAAATATATCCACGTATTTCACGTAATCACTTCTATTACCCACCTGGGATCTTTATCAGCAAAATATTTGTTCATCATTTAAAATATTGCCAATATATTAGTACAACCCCACTTGTAATATTATTTTCGTATCTCGGAGAAAAATAATGATAGATTAATATTGTTTATAAATTCAATTCCATTGATACTTCAAACTGTCACCTAGTCCACCTTCCGAACCATATAAAAAGGAACAGCAAAAAATGAAACATTATATCACAACCAGTCGTCTGAAAACTACCAAAAATTTTTAAAGAGTAGAAATGAAACTTCAACTCGCTCTCC
>JAAXYX010001359.1:0-23802 GCA_036851915.1 Ptenothrix huangshanensis | reverse complement strand
ACCGTGGGTTATTTGCACCTTCCAGAACTCATACGTTAGTCAAGACTTGTCCTTAATTAAGTAGGTATGTAATAATTATTTCATTAATTCTAATTCTTAACCTAATAGGTGTGAGACTCAGGTAACTTCTTATAATTAGTTCAATAGTTGAAACTATTTCCATAGCGCGTGACAGTAGAGGGGACAACATCGTGAGTGTTTTTTGACAGAGGCGGGAGGGGGTCCAAAAATTTCAGGTTTTCCTAATTACATCCTTTACACGTCCCTTACACTGTCGTCGTCGAATGGGATAATTATAAACATTGAAATGGAAAATCAGCCACCGTATTTTTTCAATTTAGAGAGATCTTTACCCCAGGTACCATTATAGCGTTGCTTTCATCGGAACTTGAGATGACTCGGACCATATCATTGCATGGCTAGATAATAGCCCATTGAAGAACGTACACGCAAGGTCCGCGACGCCAACGCCCCAGATGAGATCCAACCACTTGAGTAAGCGGAGAAGAGCGAGTTGCATTTTGCTTTGGAGATTCGAGCGATCTCCATCTAAAACAAATGATGCTATCGGTGTATCTGTTTGTCTGTCTTCCTTGTTGGTTTGGTGGTAAGGGTTTTGGTGGTGTGGTGTGTAACACTGGCTGGGAGGATCTACATCTGCATGTCTTATCATCCTTGGGATTGATATTGAGATTGTGTATTGATGAAGATAATAATTACTGAATTTTGTGTGATATCGTAAGAATGAAGGAAAGTTTGTCGTCTGTACATAGATACAAGAATCCGGAAATGTTTTTGTTCTATTTACAATTTCGACGAACGTCAGACCATAGGAAGCTTCATACATTGGAATCGAATTGGCATGCTTGAAGTAAATTCTGACGCATACATACCTGTCTCTATAAGAACAGAGGCACACGGTTATGCTAGAGGGAATATCGATCGGCCTTGATGAGGTCGTATTTTTGCCAACTCTGCTACAGCTGACTCCGTGGCGCAACGGTAGCGCGTCTGACTCCAGATCAGAAGGCTGCGTGTTCGAATCACGTCGGGGTCATGGAATAAAATTTTGCTCATTCCAGAATTTAATTATTTTCTTTATTTTGCAAGCCGCCAGTCATAATAATAATAATGGTACAAACTGCGTCTGACACTGACTGTAGGCTAACATTGGTATTTTTGAGATTATTTCCGACCATAATAATAATATACATACACTCCAGCATGTAGATTATTTCTAATTGAGAAACTGTTACATTTAATGAAACCGCTAGAAGTGGAAGTTTTGTTTGTCTAGCATAGGTGTATGTATATAATATACAGCTGGTCTCATTATTTTCGCTAGACAGTATTCATGGGCAATATCTGCATAATCTGCTGATGCAATAATTATTGAAACATGAATAGGTTAGGGAGTATACATACCTAGGTACATAATAGTAATATTGAAGGAAATGAATGATGAGATGATGAACAAATATACCACGTCGTGTCGTATGATCATAAATTATAATGTACCATGTATTTTAAAGCAGGAGCAGGCAATGCGTTTCAGACGCACACGTGTAGTAGAAAGTAAAATGAAATCATTCTTATGCAATGATAAATAATGCTAGGATAGTAGATTGACTTATTATTTTTGGTAAAAAGAAATTCAATATAATTGACTAGTAGTTTCATTTTTTTTTTGATTTTGATACAATAGAAATAGGCGCGAATATTATACATCTGATGTAATTAGTATGTTATATAGTACCTCTATACATACCTTATGGTACATGTAATAAGTTAGTTAAGTTTTATGAATGAGAATATGGTTAAATATATATGTATATGTATGTATGTATGTACGATAAAGTAATTGTATGTATAAGTTAATAGTTAGTTAATTGTTTTCAAAACCCTTAAACATGACTACTTAATTATTGTATAGGTAGCTGTATATATTATTACTTATAACTAATCCCATTTTTTCATGAATAGATGCACGTATGTAGGTAGGTACGAATATGTACATCTGTATACGTACATACGTTCTTAACGGAATCCATGCAATAACTGCAGTTACTGCACTACAGTACTAATTACAGTAATAATAATTAATGTTGGTATTAGTAAGTATAGAAATAGTATAAAAACAGAATACGGCTGACTTGCAACGAATAAAAATATGCTCATCATAAATTAACTAATTATTACAAATACAAAATCTATCATGGTACCGTTCGATCGCATAAGTAAGTCAAGACATTAATAATAATAATAACGCATAACTTGGAAATACATCCCGGACTTATCCAAATCCGAAGTGGCAAGGATGCGACGACGCTTGACGACGTCAGCTGTCATCAAGGTTGATACAATAAACGATTTACGCTACATCTTGTATGCCTACATATCTTCTGAAATGTTTGTTGAGCTTAGTTTAACGATTGTTACGATTTGGCTAAAGGAACGGCTACAAGGCGTTCAGAGTATTCGGAATTCGCAAAAATGTCACCAAAATGTTCAAAGCAATATAACAGAGTATCGAATTCGAGTTTTAACGTAATCGCAATAAAATTAGAAGCTTATGGTATATACAATACGGCCCAATAATTAATTAGGTATGTTCTTACAAAATAGCTAACTTGATTAACCATAACGATATAAAGTAGTATGGCAAACTAACAGCACAAAGAATCGTAATATAATTGCAATTACCTAACTTACATTCAAAATTGTATCATGTACAAAACAAAACAAAGACGAAACGTATACAGCGTTTTACTGTACTACAATCACGCCGTATTGCATATATTTCATACATATATGGTATATAGGTATAATTATATGGTATTACGTTAAAAAATGATGCATGCGAGAATTTGCGACATAAAAGTTAGAACTAGGATTTAGTAGTACATTACATAGTATGGGTAGGTACTTCTATTTTCTACATTAAATAACCGAATACTCATTGCTCATCCATTATATCGTGATTAATAATTCGAATATATAATCGTAATATAATTATAACATAACTGCCTATACCTGCTATCATTATCTAATAGTAATAAGTCCACCAGTACAAATACAAAACTGCAATCGTACCATTTTCATGCTCTTATTCATCAATAAGTAGTACAAAAAATTGTTTCCATTTTCTATCTTTATATAAATACCTAAGTAATAATGCACAAAAGCATTGCATAAGTACAGATGTGACATCTATATACTTAAGCTGAGACAGTCATAGTCATGATTTTTAAACACAGTTTTCAGTACTACAGTTATTACAGAGGAAAGGAATTTAAATATAGGCATTTTTGTGTGTCATATTTACTTACGTATATTTATCGACCGACCGCCTCCGCCTCCACCACTCTATACTCATTATCCATACAGGGCAAAGGCATACACAAGTGCAGAGCTCGAATTACAATAACTAACAACGATATTTTTCTTGTATAAAACATGTAACACAAGTCAAAGAAAGTTCGACAAAAATAAGGAATAAAGTAAAGATACTTTATGAAAAAAGAAAATAAAAAAATCACTAGTCACAATAGTCACTTCCCTATCTTTGTATCAGATTAGCAAAGTCCCTTAGAATATTTTGTAATTCATGAAGATTTTTATCGTGAATGTGATTCTCCAACTTCGATAAAACTTGAATTAATTGAAACCTTGCCACCGGACTTAATGTTTCAGCATACTTTTGACCCCAAATATGGAGAATTGAGGCTTCTTCTAAAATAGGAATAAGATTCCCGGTAGAACAAGTCAATGTTGTGATCATTGCATCCAGTGCCAACCAACGCTTGACCATTTCGGATCGATCTGTCAACTTGTCATTGTCCATAATCGCTGAAACTAAGTAAAAAAATTATTTCAGTCACAAAATATTATAATGTGTTACGAAACTTGCTATTCGACAAAGTAGAAGAAAAACGTGCTACCAACTTACTTTTGGAATTATCAAGGCGTTGAGAAGGCGTAGCATAGATAGGATTAATTTTCTTCATAGTTGGTTTGACCGGTACAATAGGCTTGTCGGTGATATCTGACGTAGAACTCGGAGGTGGCCAAACTCTCTTCACTCTTGTTCCTTTAGTATTAGTTGTCTCAGTCTTTTCATTAGAACCGCTAGGAGATGATGAACCTTTTTTATTTGGTACTGCATTCGTTGGAGAGGTTTCTGTCGAGGAACAAGTATTTCCATCCACTTTAGTTCCATTGTCAAGTCCTGTGCGAGATTTTGATTTTAATCCATCGATAGGTGAATCACTCTGACTCTTTTGCTTTTGTTGTTGTTTGTTATCATTACTTATAATGAGCTTCGTGTTAGATTTGGAATTGACTTTTGAGTCCTGGGATACTTTACGTAATGGCGGAACTTCGGCAACAGAACTATCTTTGGCAACGCTCTTTGGTTGATGAAAATTAATATTAGTTTTTACAGAATTTACATTAGCGTTGGCATTATTCGTATTAACATTAACATTTAGATTAGGTGAAGTTTCATTATTCACTCTCTGTCCTTCCCACATCCGTTTCAAGCTTGTAATACTTCCCGTACTAGATCTTTTCTCTTTCGTTGCATTTTCATTATTCTCATTGTCATCCGATTCTACTCCAGCTCCGGCTGGCTTCTTTCCACTAGCATCGCTGGCAATAACATTACTACTATTTGTATTACTTCCATGAACTGGAGATTTTTCACTTCCACTATCAGCGGATTTTGAAACTTTACGTAGTCTAGATTTTAACGTTTCGAAGCTTTCAACTGGTTGAGATTGAGTTTCAGCAGAACCGCTCTTATGCAAAGGTTTCGTCTGTGTTTGATTTTGACTTGACATGGTTGGAGACGACAAACTTGTTTTACTTACTTCTGCTACTTCTTTTTTCGTTTCTCCTTTTACATTTTTTACTTTAAGACTTTCAAAAATCTCCGAAACTAACTGCAACGCAGGTGAATTGGGTGGTGGTGAAATGCGTATATTTTGGTTTTCTTTAGTCTGAAAACAATGCACAATTTGTAAATTATGAAATCAATACACCGCGGAAAATACAAACGAAAACAACATTAACCTAATCAAACTTACCTCAACTTTCAACCCTTTAACTCGATCTTCTTTTTCTTTGCCCCAACCTGGGGAAGAAGCTGAATTATTTCGACCTTCAGAAATTTCTCTGATTTCAGAAATCAGCTTTAATTCCAATGCTTCCTTCATACTAGCAGGAGGGGGAATCGTGATTGGTTTAGATTCTACAACGGGACTATTCATTGCTGAAGCTGACTTATTGCTGTGTGGAAGCAAAGGTGTTTTGAATGTTGAAGTTGAGCCAATTCCTGGAAGCGGTTCCAATGTCGGTTTGTGCCGTGCTCTCGGGGAATGAAGTTTATGTGACTTAGTGCGAACGGGGGACATCACCTGCTACAATAAAGTACCATTTCCAAAATCCAAATCTTTTTCCAACCATACTGACACAGCCACGCTAATCCTGAAATGAAATGCTGGTATGGAACAAAAATCTTACCGGCTTATTTTTGGTCCTTTGTTGAAGCAAGTTTGACTTTCTCCCTCCAGCACCATCACCAGCTCCCTCCTCATCTACAAAATCCGCTGGAGCTTCTCCTCCACCAGTTAATGGATCTTGTCGTAAGGAATCTAAATACGCTCCTATTCTTGCTCCCTTAGGAAGAGTGCCGTAGCGGTTAATTGCTTGACGGACATTGACTTCTTCCAAAGCAAATACCTATATATAATATAATAACAAACAGTAATTTAAAGTATCCGAAGAGTGAGTTATAATTTAAGGAAAATAATCAGAAAATATGATTAAAATACAATAAACTATAAAAGAGCAAAGTAGCGTACTTGAGTTTTGGCATGATTACTACTACTAGCACCAAACCTAGTAGCTCCCAAGTGGTCTTTAATTGGATAAGTTCGTGATTTTGAGCTTTTGCTACGACCAGCCCTATCACGGAAGTCCCTGGCTGAAGCTCGAACTTCTGGAACAGACTGAGTCCCTGAACCTTCGGAATCTTCATCCGCATCAGCTCCACTTAAATCAGCGTAATCAGCATCGGTCAAGTCAGCTAATTTCTCGAACGAAGCATTTTCCCTATGACGATAGAACTGAACTTCCATTGCTGCATCTTCATAACTGTAAGACTGGTCATCTGGATCCAAATCACACTGCGAGTCTCGGAACGAACTCGTTCGCTTCGGTGGAGCCGGTGCTTGCTTCCCTTTCTTATTTCGTCGAACAATCGCTACTCCACTACTATGAGTCACTTGGGGCTGCTGACTTCCAGCAAATGTAGAAAGGAATATTTGCTGTTGATCTGGTACGTAACATAAACATGTATTATTACAATTTATTACATCGTTGCCCCAAACATACTCCGAACAGCCAAGCTCTGTCAAAATATAGAGCCGAATATAATACACAACAGTTTTGTGTTACGTTCTCGCAAATGCTATTCGTAAGCAAGTGCTGCAGTTGAACTCAGTTGCTGTTTGTGTATAGGTACCTATTTACATATACCTACGTACAATACGTACATATCGTCGGTGAAGGGGCAAAATGTCACTTATTCAATTTTCGTGCGGTGGAAAGTGGCGCTGATTCACAAATTCGTAGCAGCAATGCGTCGCTTATCGAACATTATTGAAACGTGCTTCACGCGACAATTTGCATCTATGAATTTAAGGATTAGCGACACTTCGCATCGCACGAAAATTGGATACGCGACACGTTGCCTCTTCACCGACGATATGTCATTGCTAAGGTTTGCACTTTTTCGAATTTAGCGTAACATAAACATTTTAGTGTTCATATTGTTCGCTTTTTGTTTCGAAATCTATATTTGTTTTAGCTGGATAATTCAAGCCAGATACCAGAAACACAAACTTTACCTGTGGATGACACTTCATTATTCATGAAGGAAGGAATCAAGGGCGGCTCAATAAACTCATCCTCTTCTAAGTACTGTATAGGCTGGAGTAAAGATACAAGGCTATGGTGAATTTCCCAAAAGTTAGGTCGTTCACCTGGGTCCCATTTCCAACAGGATCTCATTATTTGATAAATTATTTCTGGACATCCAGGAGGACACTCCATTCTACAGATTAAAAATGAATCCTTAAAGCCCGCAATTCAGAGCAATAGTACACAAACGTAGATAGGAGGCTGAACAGTAGAAAATTAAAAATATCCAGAAGAAGTTTCGATTTTATTGTAAATCAAGGAATTAAATAACACTCTTAGGAACCATAATCCTAAATGTTTAAATCCTAGTGGTGTATAACCATTTGTACATACGTAGCGTTCTCTAACTTTATACCTAATGCCTTTGGATTCTTGTGGGAATTCTAGGGCTGCCATTGGGATTACAAGACTGTAGATACATAGATGCTCATGGTTCGACAAAACGATTTGTGCTTTTCGCACAGACATAATACAGCATATCGTAATTGAAGAGGCAAAATTACGTATCTGCAAAAATAAGCAAAATTGAGAAAATAGAGTGTTTGGTAGGCTATGGTCCGCTATTTTGCTTTCAAACTTTGTAGCAAACTTCCGCAACTCCGCTTTCAATGAAAACTGTAATCGTAAATCCGCAATTTTGCTGCTTCAACGAAGATATAACCCTTATTTACTCAACGTAATCTTTCATTCAGTCTCAAAATTACATACATATTGGAAGCTCGTGCTCGTATGCACATTTAAAGTATGTATATTTCATGTCAGGACGGATGCATTCGGAATTTCAACACATATTAACGCTTACCGAATACAAGAGATCAACAAAGGATTAAAATTACTGTCCCCAACTCGTTACATACCTGTGTCCTTTTTCGAGCATGTGGTATACATCCGTAAGATCAACTCCAGGGTAAGGAGACATACCGTATGTAGCAATTTCCCATAAAAGTATTCCGTAAGCCCATACGTCGCTCTAAAAACCAAAGCCAAAATTAATTTCCTGTCATATTACTACGGAAGTAAAAGCTGAGTAATTACATTGATCACTTATGTCACCGTTCGCCTACATGTAAGTAGGTACTTCCGTGCATCCACAGCTTCACAATTGCTTTTGGAAAACTGTACGCAAACGAACTCACGTAGCAAGTATGCGGCAGAGAATAATTTAAAATGATATTTAAATTACTAAATACCTTTGTTGAAAACTTATTATAGGCCAATCCTTCGGGAGCCGTCCATTTAATTGGAAATTTTGCTCCTGCGTGAGCAGTGTATGTGTCGTCTCGCATTAGACGGGCCAAACCAAAGTCCGCCACTTTTACAACGTAATTCTCCCCAACTAAGCAATTTCTGGCTGCCAAATCACGATGGATAAAATTTCTAAATAAAAAAAGAGTTATTACACAAACATGTATGATGGAGAGAATGGAGACAAATGCATGTGATTCAATTTTAACCAAACAAGACAAATGTCGTTAGGAATCGAGGAACAACACACATTTTCTTCAATGCATTAAAGTGAATTTTGCTTTGAATGCTTTAAGCTTGTAACACAAGCTTAACCAAACAAATATAGACAATTTATTATGCTCACAGCATTTACGAACAAAAAATAGTGTAACTGAATTGGCGGATGTATCCTGCTGCTTCGCAAATTTTTTTAAATGATCCTGATTCAAGAAAATGTGTCAGAGTTTGTCCCGTAAATTCTATTTTCTAAGGCAGAACCTTACCTAGACTCTAAGTAAGACATGGCAGAAGCAATTTGGGTAGCGAAATGTAAAAGAACCAGCTCGTTGACAGTTGTTTTGTCACAAGTACGTAAATAGTCCAACAAGTTGCCATTTTCCATAAACTCAGTGATAATATAGTACGGTGGCTCTCGGGTGCACACACCGATAAGTCTTACTAAATTTGGATGAGTCATCGTCTTCATGATAGCTGCTTCTTCTAAGAAATCTTTTAAAGCCATTGTATCTTCCTGCAATCATCGAACCATGAATTCATTTTAAGATTAGCATTCATTATTCTTTTACACAGTAAACTGTATTAACTCCCACTACTTGTCGTCATCATGTTGACTGGCACGGGACATTTGTTTTACAAACTTTCGAGTTCAGCCTATACATTATTTCCGCCGTAGAAATTGAACATAAAACTGCTGAATTATTCAACTTGAATTCAAGCCATCCTCAGTGCATACTGCACTAGCTCCCCAATATAATATTCGATAATTTAATTATCCAAAATCTCTATCTATTTATTTCAAATCATTTTGCATGTGAATGAATAGGTTATTACATATTTAACAGTTCATTCGTGCATTAGTGTGTAACTCACGTATAGCAATAAAATGACTTCACGTTTCTAAAGCTTTCCTGTCTACCTTCTTAAAAGTTTTTCATGAACAAAAAGAAAGAAGGTGAAGGAATAGACATTTTAAAAAATAGTGCAAACACAATACATCGAACGACATACCTTAAGAGTTTTTACGGCAACCGTCATTCCGGTTCCATCTCGTTTCTTCCAAAATGCTTCGTACACATCTCCATACTGTCCTCCACCCAGTTTGTGACGCATAGTAATATCACGGCGATCAATTTCCCATTCATCCGGTTCTACAAAGGCAATGAATGAGCAAAATGAATGTAATCTAATTAGTACAGCTTCGCTATGATGAGTAGACTACAGGTCTACTCAACCATGTGCAAACTAATCCTTTATACCCACGTAGGTTTTTCTATAATGACAGCATACGATGGATGAAATTCCGCTAGCAGAATTACATACAGGCAGGCTGCCAAAACAAACGAGGTACACGGGATGAATGATAAACGTATGAACACTTATGAATCCGCTCGTAAACAATCTAGACTTACCAGGAGAAATAGCAAAGAGAGTCGGTTTATGACTTTTTGGTGCTGGATATAGTAGCTGTGTAATGAGACCATCTGCATGCATGGAATGGTGATGAACCAACTCAGCCAGACTTGAAAATCTAGAAAATTACACAAAGGATCAACACATATTTTTCAACCGTAATAAAAATCTACAAGGCACAACTCGTTTTTTTCACCCATAATAAGAATGTATATGATTTACTGTAACGTACGTCAACAGAGATATTTTTACTCTCGAATAAAAATGTTCTTCACCGAATTTTTCTGAAGGTGTTGACATTTCGTAGATCCAACTAACAACAGGAGCATAATCATAAAATGCAGATTATATAATATTACCTCGATTCAGCAGTGACGTATACTTTGGCTTCATTATCTTGGCTGATTCGGTAGTGATAAACACGACCCTCATGTCGGAGCGAGATTGAGCGTTGCCCTGGACTTGATTCAGATTCGCGAACCAGGAACGATCCATTGATGCCAGAACTAAGTAAATACTCCGCCGCATTTCTTGATATCCGTCCATGGTACCTGTCGCATGTATTACAAGTTAAGAAGCAGATAATGAGTCCCTGCATAGCCAGCAGGTTTGGTAAAATGTCAGTACTTAAAAGTATAACGATATTCTCCTATTACTGAACTTGAAAGGCATATTTTTGAAAAGATGGGAGGATTATATAAAGCACAAACCATGAATGCTTCTCCAGGGAATTGATTGGTGAAACATAATTAGACGGAACCCAGCCAATCCGCCCTGATGCCGATCTAGCCTCACACCATTCCCCATTACTATTGTAACTAAGAACTCGAACACGCTCTCCTTTCTGTAACGACAACTGATTTTCGCCGGAACCCTGACAAGACAAAGAAAACACAAATACCATTTTAAATGTCATATAGCCTAAACCTCCAATTCTTACTTACAAGGGCACTGTTTTTATTTTTAGGATCTCAAACGTAATTTACAATCTGATTTTATCTGATAAAGCTTATTTTTTCCCTTTATTTTCAGCCTTACACAATCTTTTCCTAGATAGTTCCACCATTACCCATTACCGTATTACATTACTAGATTTACGTTTCTGCAGTTAAACTAACCTGAAAATCATAGAGAGCTACAAAGAGATCATCTCCTTCGGCAAGAAGATTGTCTTTGGAAGTCCATTTAGGAAAAGCTTCCAGCCATTCCGGGGGATCTGGCAATGGTCTCCCAGCTAAAAGTGCTTCTGCAATTTCAAAGAACCAACAAACACGAAGTAGGTCAGAAATATAAAATCATAATAACGATCTTCGAAAGAGTCTTCAGCGAGAGCAAAAACATAGCACTGCCATCCTTTTGGTGCTAACCCTAAATTATTAATATTAATTATAGGTACATACATTGTATGCAAACACACCCAAGACCCAAGCATTGCGCTTTGTAAGTCATAATCACTAAGCTCATGCAACTAATACACCATAGTGACAAATTAACCTATATTTTTAAAAACACAAATCAGAGGGAGGATACAGAGGAAATTTGAAAAATTACCGTGGTGCTCCGCAAAAACGTTGGTACCAAGGTAATTGGGACGCCGTGAAGCCCGGCTGGTGGGCCCTCTTTCTTTTGTCTGCTGCCCACCCATTTATTTTGCTTTGAACTTTCATTCCCAGTCTAACGATTGCATGGCAAAGGAAGTAATTGTGGCTGGAGTCGAATTATCTACAATCTACAATCAAAACATGACATGAAATATTTTCCTGCTCCGCTGTAAGTTCTCTTAGGTCTTTGATCAATTTTTGGCTTTCGGAAACTCATCCACTTTTTATTTTTATTTGGTCTCTGAATGCCTAGCAAAATATTGGTTTTTAGTGTCTAGCCGGAAATTTTCTGACTCAAGCATACATGTATCAAGTAAAACAGAAATAGGTAACTAAAATCATTGATATTTACCCAATCATAAATTATTATACCAGCTAGCTGGTTTTATTGATTTGATGCGAACTACTATTGTACATTTTATTTCCGGCGTAAGTGCCAAGAAGCATATTTTATGCCTGGACTCTGAAATCTCAAACACAGACAATGTGCATATAGGTAACCAAAGATAATATATACCCACACCACACTCATATAAAAACTTATTCAAACCTATACATAGCTAGCTAACTAATAATACCAACATAACATATCGAAGTCAATACCACGAACATTTATTGACCAGTATGAACTTATGAACATGACACGTTACAAATGTCGAACTATTAATGCCAATCCCCGGTTCATTTGGTTGTTTCACGGCCTCAAGGGGTAAATATAAGAATATCAAGTTGTTGTAATCAGAATTTACTGAATACGAAACAGCTCATTAAATGAATTCTTGATTGAGTTAAATTCAAAAACAACATATAATGAAAATTATAAAACCAGCATCCCACTGCTTGATGCGATTAGCTAGAGTCAGGAATATTTAACCATCCATAGCTCTACAATTTGCTTGAAAACGCGAAGATGAGTTCATGATTTCACAAGTCAATGATTGGTGGTGTCTTACTTAAAACCTCAGACAAAACAACTTATTATAATAATAGCACCACTAAATGACACAGTAGTACTAAACAAAATGCATGTTTACATAAATGCAGACACGCGATAAGAGGTAGGTCCCTACTCCTACATTCGAAAGAAACCTAAATCAAACGGCAGAGTTGCAGTCTGTAATCCACTGCTATGCCATTTGGAAGTACCAGTAACAGAAGACAATTTTAGACATGACTTTTACACTAGCAAAACGTGATAGACTGATGTTGTAGAAAACCAATGTGGTCAACTCGTGGTTGCACAGTACTTTCCTAATTACTTCTTTGAGAGCCCAATTACTACAATTACAGGTTTCGGCGAGGATTTACAATAAATGCGATTCCAGGATATATTGAAATCGACAGCCTTTTTAACCGCAGAAATCCGTATAGGTAGGTATGTACATTCATAAGTGATTATTACAACAGCCAACAGATCATAACTACTGGCTACTACAAGTACTACTAGTAGTACTAGGGAGTCAAAAGGAAGGGAACATACCAAAGCATAATGTTATTAGAACACATTTTTCCGTGCACCTACATTTAAAAAATACGTACTTGCAAACTTCAAATGGGTTACTTGACCAAGGTAATTCCTAATTTACAATCTAAAAATTAGGTATGCAGAAAAAAGGAAAATGAGATTGGAGTACTGCCGTACATAAAATTAAAATATAAATGCCAAGAAATACCTAAGCAATACAGTAAAACAATGCTACAACCTCAAGTTGCTACAGCCTGCAACTTAATGTCTGCATCAGTCATTCAGTGTTTCGCTAGAGATCTATATCCTCAGGATACAAGTTAAAAATGTATGCTACTAAAACAAATTATGTTTCACACATTTTTTCTGAAACTAGAGGTGCTGATTGAAACTACAGTTAGAGACACAGCAACGGAAAAAATAATCGATGTTTTCCTGTTAAGTACCTACCTATGTAAAAACAATACCGGCTGCATATAATCCTAACTCATACATAAATGATTGTAAAAATCGACAAAGCGAAAGTAGGAAACATATGTGAATCATAGATCAGTAATCAAAACTTATTCTGAAGAACATATTTTGTTCAGGAAAAAAACACCACTAATAAGTAAGTTTTACAAAGTAATTAACTAAAGTAAATTGAAGGATGTCAATGGCAGCAAAGAATTTACTAGGTATTCAATGTACATATAGTAGGTACATAGGTAAGTACATAAGTGTCTATGTATAGATTCAAGCAAAACACTATCTCTTACATTTCCCAATCGCCTGATAAGATAGGACCTCCACCACTGGTGTACCGTCACTTCTCTTGACTGTTTTTCGGATTTTTCATGCATGTTTGTTTGTATGCTCTCGTAGGCTGTCAGCGGTAGACAAGTCTAGAATTACCATTAAACCTTCGAACGACTAAATACTTGTTTACAATTGGACTAGACATCCGATTTCGCATAATTTCGCCAAGACAAAAAATAAATTCCAACATTAGGTACCTACATGAACCCACAGCTACTCCACACTGATAGCCGGAGACATTAATGACCTTACCTTCCGAGACAGAGATTTGTAAACTCAAATGACAATGACAAATACACTACTACTTCTACCTTGGGTTCATTTACTTGTATATGTAACTACAATGCTCGTGCTTCGGATAATTACTGCATCTAAACGATAAGTCCACTCCGATTATAAGAGGGAAAATTCGATACAAATCACTATACATTCATTCACTCTCACTCATGCTATGTTATGATTTTCGTTCTCTTTTTATATTCATATCGAAACTGATACTAAAAGCAAGTCACATAGGATATGTTACAATACAATTCAGCGATTCTCATTATGATTTTGGAAACTACCGTTAGTGCAGTATATAATAATCGCACTGAGATTAAAATGTCAAAGAGAAAATAATTATATATATTGTGCTTGATTACCTTTTGACAATATGATTGTACACGCACTAACTTTTAACTTTACCAACCCTAGCAAAGCTCTACATTGTAAGGAACCACACCATAATGGCAAGAGATTTATTTTGAACATAACGTGAGAATTTAGTCGATTGACCGCCTGCATGGGAACAACGCATAAAACTTAAACCGCGTAAATATCATAAAATGAAGATAGATGTTGGTAGTATTTATACCGGTTGAGTATAATATGATAAATTTTTTATAAACCAAACCCACAAATAAAAAAAACTGAAATTATTTAAAGACCACCCATTTCCCATACGAAGGCGAATTGGAAGCGGCTTATGCTTAAGCTGCTTCGAAACAATGCAGTGTGCTACAGTGGGATAACGGATATTAAGTTGTGGTAGATTCAACGGCACTACTATTATCTCTCAAATAATTATCACTGCTATAGAAAACTTTCTACACAATAGTATTTACAACTCGTTCCCCGTTTTTGTCCTACTATAAGGAATTACTAGAAACAAATACACCCACGCAGTTTCAGCCTTCAAAAGTTTCCGATGCGGGACATCCAAAGTTTATACAATAATTGCTAAAGCATCTTCAGTAACAGACCGAAATCTATTTTGGTCATGATTATGTATTGTGTGACCTTAAACAATCGGCATTCCTTTACGGCCGCTACAGTGACTGCAATCGGCATTAATTTATAGTTCATTATACTCCCGCACTATCAACCTATACCCATGATTCATGTCACACTTGCGTCTAAACAACGTATGGATGTGTTTATGTATATATACCTACCTGCCCTCATCAACATGCAGAATTAATTAAATAATAGCTTACGATTAGTTGACAATCAGCAAATGGTAAAGAGAAAAGCTAAAGGGAGTGCAATTTCGTACTGGTGACACTTAATCGCAGCGCATTCAATAAACGCATTATTTCATGGTGTTAGTCACCCTCCAAACATCAAACATGAACCTACACTAAGAGCACGACCAAAACAATAATTATGAATTATGCAGTCAAAAGATTACAGATCGTAAATAACAGTAAACGGATCGAGCACAAAATGAAGATACTTTATCTTTATTCAATATTTTCTGAGCCTCAATTCCTAATCACAGTTAGTTGAGTAACCATGTCATGAATCCAATCTATAGCGACAAAACGGTAACATAAACTTAACAGTCAACCGTAGACGTAAATTTTGTTGTAATGACGTAATGTAAACGTGTAGAGTGCATCTAATTGCAATAACCAATTACCCATAATAATCAACACACTTACATTACGCTATTAGTGAAAGGAAAGGTTTTTCAAATTATTGACGCATGTTGATTCCAATGATATCGATAGAATATGCTCGGCGCAAATATAATTATAATAGCTGAGTAAAGTCTGCCGAAGCTGAAAGTTTTACGACGACGACCAACAACTACGAAATACCTACAACCTACCCTCACTCCACTCCACAAATCATATTAAATTTCCAACACATGTAATATGAACCTACCAGCTAACAAATATAGTAAAATTTGATACTTACAGGTTAATGATGGATATAAAAATAAAAACTACCTGCAGTCATCCCAGCATCGCAAATGCCCGGTATCAATAATCGCCCATGATCTTTCGAAAAAAGTTCACCGTTCAAGGAGTTTTTACTTTTACACAAGAAAGGTCAAACGTCAACGGTAGTGAGCACCACACAGATCTCAAATCCCAGCGACCAGATTCAAGATTATTTAAAACACATTCACAAAACCACCATCACCGACTGATCCACGAACAAGACCACCATACTATGACTATATATCATACCCTCACATGAACGAAATAGGAATGACGAATAAACAAAACAAGTCTGATCTTCTTGTCCCTGTTCTCTTCACTTCTGTTCTGTTCTAGCCTGTCCTGTCCTGTCCTGACTGTGTTAATGTGAGTCCTGTTTCTGTTTCTGTTTCCGTCCTGCTGCTTGATGAAGATTGCTCAAGCCAAATCCCAACTTGAAATCTTGAAGGTTGCACGCACACAGTGCACTGTATATATTCTACATATGTATATGTATATTGTACTCTTGAAAGTATTCTAATCTTGAAAGTAAGAAAAAGTACGACAACAACAAGAACAAGTCAAGTACGAGTATAGTATAATATAATGCGAATGACTATAAAACTGAGTACCTACAAACAACAAATTAAAATTTCAAAATTTATGATTCACTGTCTGTTCTGGTTTCTTGGACACAGTACAGTCACGGTGGACACGACACAATGACGACACGCTGCAGTGACTTTTATTAACAAGGTGCGAACGCGATTCTTCTTCAAGTCCGAAAGTCAAAAACCAAAACTATTTAATACCGAGAGAGAGAGACGAACGGCGAAGATTGAGCTCTACCGTCAACCGTCCCGGACGTCAAACTATTAATCACAATCCGCAATATAACTCTGGTAGAGCAGTTGTTGGTGTTCGTACTCCAAGAAGAGTTTAATAATGCAGGGTTCCTCTGACTGACTGTACTGTGAGTGCGAAGTGAGATCGGATCGGAATTGCCAGTTTGGATTGGTCTCGGGATTGGAACTATAGAGGCCGAGGTACCGACATGACATAATACCCAAACCCAAAATACCAATACCAAATACCAATAATAATATTTTTGACTTGAAGCCGAGCCGAAGGAAGGAGAGATACAGAACAGCTAGACGTACGTAAGCAGTATTGAAATGTATGTGAGGGAAGAATACCGTACCCGTGTGTAATACAGTATAAGGCCAGCAGTCAGAGTCAGAGTGAGTATAAGTAGAGAGCTCCCTTCCACCAACAAGTCCAAGAAGTCGAACTCCACTTCCCCACAAGTCCACAATGCAATATAATGTAATGCAATGCAAGGCAGGGAAGTCTCTCTCTCAAGAAATAGAAAATATTATAGATGCGAATTGTGTACTATAGTATACGAGAGGGAGAGGCGAGAGAGAAAGAGAGAGGCACAAAATACACAGATGCCCTATTATTCGTGGAAACGTCCTGCTACTCACTACTTAAGCGATGTGCACTCAGCACCACAAGCAGCAGCAAGATAAAAAACTGCCACTTCTTTTTCTTGTGTTCATGGCAAATAGCAAGGCTTGAGCTTGCAGAAGTAGTAGTGGCCTGGCCTGGGACTCACTGGGAAATGTTATGTTGTATGCAGTTGGAGTTGGAGTTAGAATTGGATTGGAATTGGAACTTTCTGATATTATATTATATGTGGCATTATATTATGCACGGCAGGAACTGGCTAGTTCTTCTGACTCCAACAAGAATTTGACACTCGACTCCGCCATCATTCTAACCTGGTTCATTCCCTCTCTCATGCTAGTATTACTAGTTTGGTCCCAACAAGAGCCATCAAAACCAACGTCCCAAGGCAGAACTAGATGCACATGCCATCTCGACAACGTTTCTCCGCTCTCTGTCCCACACTAAAATCCATCCACATCTTAAACAAACAGTCCCATCTTTCTGCTGATCACTGTACAAATACCATGAATATATGCAGGTGTCCCTTCATCATACACCAGACCAGTGAGACCAGTGTTGAGTGTAGATTTGTAGATACTTATACTGCACTGGTATTGAGTATTGGCATGGTATACCTTCACATTCATATCATGCCTTTCTTTTTTCCGTCCTTTCCTTTCTCATTTCCTCCGGCCCATAATAAGACTGGTGCCAGTCTTTCACTCTGCCTCCACTTGACTTTGTAAGGAAAGAAAGGTATTTATTGAATTTTTGCAATTGAATGTTTGTATAGGTACAATCTACAAAAATGCTTTTTCCAAGGTGTCGTGAGTCGTGATGGTGAGTGTGAGCTTGCTTTCATTTTTTATGTAAATGTGTTATTATCGTTACGGCTCAATTGATTCCAACCATGCGAGATCATGACCATGACCATAGACATATAATATGATTAACTCTGTAGACATAAGATTAGAACTTCATGGATCATCTAATCATTTCCCCCCAACTTTTTGGTTCTATCAAGCTGCCAGTTCTTTAGTTGAAATTGAAGGTGTAAGACAACGTAAACAAATTCAAGGTATGAGGAAAAATATGAGCTTCAAACAAGTTTTTCAGCAGGTCTTTATGAATGACTGGGTGGTTGGTGGTGATACTTTATTGTATGGTGGATGGTGGGTAAAAGTATGAATTTTATAGGTAAATACAAAAAATAGTCTTCATGACCTGATGTAATAATTTTAGTTACTAGCTTTGGATATAGTGATAGTCAGCATTTAGAATATTTGTTCCTTTTGTCAATTGCTGGGACGCTATTTGAAAGGATTGGGGTTCTCATTTTATACGTTCGTGAGCATTTTACATACCTATACGCCTATACTAATTTTGGTTGTAATGGAAAAGACACAGAGACAATTTTGTCTTTAGGCATAAAATTGCAGAAAGTTTTTGAAGTAAATTTTAAGAAAATTATAAATACTTCCAAGGATTTTTTTGTTGTAACGATAATGTAGGTAAGTATTATAACCTTTAAGATGGTTATAGTGAACAAAATATACTTCACTTCATGACGTCATTTTAATTATGTAGGACTATTTGTATATTTCAACCAAATTAAGGGAATCGGTTGTAATTGTTTACTTCAGACGAAAAAGTTTTACGTTGTCACCTTCAAGATTTACGTAATGAGAGAGAGATTTTGTAGCTTACTAATGCTTCGAAAACGGTAACTCGATAATAAATCGTTCATATGCATGTTGATACTTCCATTCAAATAATTTTAGCTAATAGGTACGGTCAAGGTATGATAGTGTACATCACAAGTTTTTTGTTGCACCCATTGAAGTGGACTTAAAAAAGTTTAATTGCATTTAGCATAATTTTGTTATGACTGCCGAAGAGCGACTTCATAATTGTGAGTATGAATTATAGATTACAAGTAAACTGTTTGCGTCAGTTATGTTCATGTTTCACTCGATATAATATACCTATGTAATACAATATGCAAGAAGAGGATGCTTAAATTACTTGAAGCCCATAGCGAAAAGCGTTGCGCTCTAATTATTGTATAAACAAATGGGATTTCAAGGTTACACTGCAGTACATGAAAACATGGTCACAATTTACTAATATTTCACTTGGACAGGACAATAATAATTATTGCAAAAGTTGCGTGATACGTAGGCTGTGTAATAAATTACTTAATTGTTGGTTCATGCTATCGCATCATTCCCTCAGAACTTAAATAAGAGTTTAAAAAAATTACGTCTTTCAAACTTACTTTTCAAGAAAAGGCTATTTCTTATTCACTACAAACCAAATCTGCTACAGCTACAATGTATGCATGCTTCGACGGTGTTGCTTAAAAGTAGAATGTTTAGTAAGAAAAGTATTTGAGTTGGTACTTCGAAGAGTAATACTGAGTTAATTGAATACGAATCAAGATGTGATTGTAATTACATGAGAGCTATTTTTACTACTGTAAGAGTTTAATGCAACTACTATTACACTGCAACTACTCGAATTTAACGCTGAATGGCTTTTACTGGAAGATAAGCTTGACGCAAAGTATTCATAAGCCAAACTATAAAAGAATTAGTCGACCGCAAGCAGTATAAAAGGATGTCCTCGAATTCAACCGGAGTAATTTATTGCTAAACATGGGTTTCGCATTACAATTACTAACTGATCAGTATAACCTGCGAATGAATATTCACAGCAATTTCAAGCATCGTGTCATTCGTGTGAATTATAAAGGTCAAATGGAGCAGAGGAAATATTGATATCGGCGTTCCTTGAGTTGTAGCGGACACGATTTCACACTCCAAATCTTCACAGAAGATTTTATGTAGGTCACACCAATACATATCACGGCACGTTAGTTCAAACAAACGAAAACAAAGACGAAAAACTAAAGCTAACTAAAGGGCAAACAGTGCACAACTTTAAAAGGAACTTTAACGTAGTAACCGAAACCTATTATTGTAAAGTATTTTGAACTTATTGAATCAGGAAGAGTCAGATTCATGTGAATAATACGAATTTATTCTCTACGCATACTACACCAATGCTTAGAGCCTAGAGTCATCACATCAAATCAACTCTAAAATCGAAAACTTACAAATATAATAATAATTTTGACTAATAGCCGAATTAGGAAGAGGGATACTAAGAACTGATTCAATCAATTGTCAGCTTGAGAACAGATTTAAATATTTATGAAGGGACAGGAATGCCAGCAGCTACTAAAACTTTATCCACATGAGGTTTACAGACTTCAAAAATATCGTTAGCTGTACCACTGGCTTCAATTGTAGCTACTTTACTGGCATAGCGTTGCATTACAGGTTTGGAAACTTGATGGAAGGTTTCGAGACGCTTCTTGATGGTTTCTTCATTGTCATCCACTCGTCCAGATGACTTTGCCCGTTCAAGCAAACGAGACATCATTACTGCATCGGCAACTTCGAAGTACAAGATCAATGAACAAGGCGCAATCTATTCACACAAAAATACAATAACATGTCTAATTAAAAATAGCTACTGCTAAAAACGCCTAAGGGTTGATTGGAAGTATATATTAAGTAAGGATGGTATTTTAATACCGAAACCAAACAATTTAAATTTAGTTGATTAACGTACTACAGACTCGAAGTCTTCGCCTTGCTCAATCTCTCGTGGGTATCCATCGATAAGGTACCCCTTGGCAGAAGGTAAATTCCTCAGGATAGCCTGTTTCAAGAGGTCCAAAACGGCAGCTCGGGGTACCAGATTACCTTGCTGCATAATTGCGTTAAGCTCTTTACCCTTTGCTGAGCCAGAAGCAACTTCTTCGCGAAGAAGATCGCCGGAAGAAAGATGTACGAATCCGTACCTTTTCACCAATTTTTCGCATTGTGTTCCCTTGCCGGAACCTGGACCACCCAAAACCCAAATGATGGGCAACTTTGAGTCTCTCAAAGTATTCAAATCCTATAAGATAAAGAAAAAAATGAAATATCGGGCATCGGGATTCATTATCTTTTTAACGTGATACAGAGTCACGTGTGATAACTCGTAACACTAAAACTACTCGAATATTGAAGGCACCACAACTGAGAGTTAAAAGATGATAACGTCTTCGATGATAGGAATCAAGTAATCAAGCAACCAAGAAAATAAATAAAATAAAAATAATAATCGCCACAAGCGTACAAACATAACATGAAATAGCAAATGTTTGTATCCGTATATATTGAATCTCTTTGGGTTACCCCCGTTGGAGGACAGTGTATAAAGTCGTTCTCTTTTTTCCATAATATTTTTTGCAACGTAACTATACGCTATAACGCCAAGGTCTTCTACCGCTAAACCTTGTAATACTGAAAACTGAAATAATGAATACCTGAAATGCACTTAACCTCACAGTAATTTTAAGTTATCGACTTATTTCATACATATACGAACTCTGGGTTTTTTACAAAGTTTTTGGTGAGAAGGACAATTTAGCTGACTGATTGATAAACACTAATAAAAATACATTACGTACATTTTAATACGTATGCTATACTCATCATTTGTTAAACCTTACTATTCAGTTAGATCGTATGAAAAACTTAAATTGCATTTTTCCACCTCTTCTTCCTGCTCCTTCTTTTTTTTCCTACCTAGACAATTTCCCATTTTGCACTCAAACACCAGATTTACAAAATGCGTGGGTTTGCTTCTTACATAAATATCAATACATACTGAATAAATTTCTAAATCACAATATGCGAATTTTGGGACCAAGAAGCAACTCAACGAAAGCACATTGCATTTAGAGCTACTGGGGCAACTGGGTTATACCTATTATTATCTTCGCCGACAAAATAAATTCATACAAAAGTTTAGCTTGCGCCTGAAAAAATGCAACAATAAATTTAAAAATTTCAAAAATTCAAAAAAATAACACTATATTTACCTAAATTAAGTTAAAATTAAATAATTTCGCCATCAGCATTAAAAAAGGTAAACATGACAACAAACCACAAGTAAGACGAGCCCGAAGCTTCTATTGTCCTATGCTTACATTAATACGCATATGTACAAAATGAATATGCATCATATGATATAAAAAACCTACCTACGTAGTATGCATGTGGTTTGATCATACCGTTTAGAAAAAGACTGGTCAGTTCGAAGGATCAAAAAGTTTGCTGACACTGCTAAATAATTTACATCCCACGTCGCGTCCTACGAACTTTAAAATCACGCACCTATGACATTTTTCTTTTTGGGGTTGTCTATTAGGTACTTTACAACTTACAACTCCCTTGAGGATTAGCTTATTAGTGCAAATATAATCAAACTATATGTCTCTCATTCATACTAATAATAAATTCATATGTTGGTGGCCACAGTCATGTGCAGCAATCAGCAAGTTACACTTCAGTTTAAAGACATGCCATCTAATTTAAAACATGTGTAGGAAATTATTGTTTTTATTTTTTTTATATCCTAAGACATAAACGTACGCTGACATTAATGCTTACAATTTTTTACCTTTTTTAAAATAAAAATTTAAAATCATAATACTTGATTTAATATTAAGCAATAATTATAATATATATTAAGAAAAAATATTCACGATCAAAAAATTACAAATAAAATTGTACTTACGCCTTCTGAAGCTCCTGCGTCTCCGCTCATTTTAGTGATGATGAAGATGAGATACTAGAAGATTATCAACTTTTTAATGTTGAGGAACCGGACCGTTTGTTCTGCAATAAAAGTAAGAAGTGTATCAGTCAACGACTCAACGATGAATCCAAGAAAAATAATACGATTGAGGAAGAGTAGCAAACAATACAGTAAAGTTTCCCTGGTTGGCAGCTAGTAAAATGGGTGAAGGTTACTACAAAAAGTCAAATTGAGACTTAACATTCGAGCGGGTAGGAAAGAAAAGGTAATTGCAGATGTTTAATTTTAGAATCGAATGCCGATGTTCTTGGGTACCGAAGTTAGTTGTTAGTTACGAAAGTATGCTGTACCCTACCTCCGCTATGCAGCCTGATATTTATTCAGTATGTTTTGCGGTTGATACATAAGAACAGTAGACTGGTAACTATATCCGAACCGAATCGATTATGGCTCAATTTTGAAGTAGAGTTTACCTCATGACGAAGCGTCACGAGCACGAATTTGACGATAAGGGAACCGAGGTAAAAATACATGGAATGGCAAGTGTTTTTTCCATTATTGTCACGTGCCGTAAAATTAATACTAAACCGCCAATGTGCTAATTGATAATTACAATGATTTATGCTTAAGTCAAGCATCTAACTTTAAAACGTCCAATAAGCGTTTGGCTTCGCACGTCCTCAAGTTGATGACAGATAAGATTCATTTGCACAGGCAGGCAGGTAACAGCGTACGGATATTAACTGCATACATGCCAACCTGTTCTCTGTGTTCCCCT
>JAAXYX010001358.1:0-23809 GCA_036851915.1 Ptenothrix huangshanensis | reverse complement strand
AAAGCTAATAATGTTTTGAAAGTGCACCTGCCAGCGGTTAAAATAAAGCTAGGAAATGCTATTTAAAAAATCTCATTTCTGAACTCGAAGCTGAATTTTATGTGAACAAACGAACAAGCACAATTATTATATTTAAGCCATTTTGAGTTTGCTGGATAAAAAAAACTTTCATATAATGATTAGGTAAGAAGGCTAGGATAATTCCTCCTATTAGTCGAAGTTTTGTGCTGTAGGTGAACGAAAACGCAGAACAGGTAATTAAATTGAAGCAGAATTTTGAAAAAAATTAATTTTGAATAAACTAAATGTGAAGATCTCAAGCCAGTATGACAATAATAGTAGGCATTTGAATTTAATGCTCTGCACTCTGCAATTGAGTATCTTCACATGTATCTGACTACACACTCCACACTGGACATACATTTCCATTGTTCTCTACAGTTGCCCCATAATTTTCTGATCAAACTTGCACTTTACTGATCGTCCTAATTACATTCACTGGGACCGAACTTTACTCACCACTCTTATCTGACCACATTATCGTGACTCGAACTTAATTATCTAAGCACTTTTCGGGCCCACACTAAGGTGATCCCACTCTTGTGACAATACTTTCTTGTCTCAGAACCAAATCGCTATAATAAAGCCAAACGCCCCTAGAGTGACGCGCGAACGCCGATGATAGCAATAAGGTTTTCACAAATGCGGTCGAAGTCAGTAATTTATTAGCACCACCACTACTCGTTAAAAAGGAATCGTCTCCCATTCCTTTCTAAGGGATAGAGAAATACGGGCAAGTTAATAAATAATGAAACCATTATTATGAAATTTTTCGAGCTAAAATTACCAATACATTTTTGATATTTTCGTTGTTCAAGGGTCATGCATTTTTTGCACTTAATTCACTTAGCGCAATTAATGTTTTCACACAACAACTTTACTATACTGAAGCATTTCTTAGATTCTGTTATAATACTATATAGGTAGTTAATATCAGTACAAGACTATCTATAAAAGTAATGCAGATTTATATTGCGCAATAGTAATAGTTTGATATCTAAATTATCTTTCTAGATTTAATAAAAATACGAACAAATTAGAAGTAACAATGTTTACAAAAATATCCGGTGCCACTAGTATTACCTGTATTAATTTTTCGTCTTCCCTCCTTGATAGATCTCGAACCAAAGCAGGTATAAATTAATATTCTTGTAAATAACAAGTGAATTTTGACACCTCTGTGGTAGTTCTTGATTCGATAGGAAATAATCACCTAAGCTGTTGATTATTTCGGTTTGGTGAAATATTTCGTCAAGTGTATTACCATTACAATGCAATGTCAATTAAAACCGCATGACCAAACTCAAGCAAACGCCACTTCTAAACGTCTACTATTTGTGTCCATTTATCGCCTATATTATCTCGCTTCTTGATAGCTGTTTGTGGTACTCTACGAGACGATTAAACGAGAACTATACTATTAGTGTATTATCTATTAAACTTTTAATCTTCCTCCAGTCCAACCCAGTCCAGGCCAGTCCAGTCCAAGTCCAGTTCTCGTCCGCGTCCTCTTCAAATATAATTTTTCTTTCAGAAAATATTGGAAAGCATGTTCAAGGTGATTGTGATATAATTATACACACTCCTCGACTCCTCATTCACAATATATAGTGCTGACTTGCTTTATTACATCGAGACATGCATGTATGTATGTAGGTATACATAGTCTCAGCATCACCATGAATGACCATGATCACGAAACACAGCATCGAATAGCATGATACACAAACGTATGTATACGTAATACACATGTATCCCATTCAGGATACTAAAGCCCAAGTTTAGTAGCTATTGTAGCTGTACTATCGTAATCTAGTGTAAATATTAACTGAACTGAAGCCAAAGGCAAAGCCAGAGCCAAAGTCGTGCTAAGTAAAGTATAGTTATGTACTTACAAGGTAAGCACACTCAAATTGTGATGGTGAGAGTTTTAACTTTAACTTGTACTAAAAAACAAGCAACAGTAGTAAGTTGTGCAGTCACTTGTCAGCCTAGATTTTAAGTAATTTTTACCAATATGTAGGTATTCGGTATATAAATATATCATTTTACCTATGCATGTAGTATATAGGAAATGGGAAATCACTAAATCACAGTGTATGTATGTAATAATACTGGGGTGAAATTACACTTAAATCATTCTGTCTCTATTAGATAATGATGTATGAGTTAATATTATACATATACGAGATAGGAAATTATGCACACGCTTCCAGTAGTGTAAATGCATAGTTTGAAAAAAACTGTGTGTGCATTGTTTCCAGAAAGATTTTTTTCCATTTCATTATAAATGTAGACAAATACAACCTCGTATCTATATACTATTATCCTGGAGTGCCGAGCATCGATGTAGAACACTCATAGTAGAGAGGAAAGCATCGTAATCATAAAGTAATATCAAAACTAAACTGTCTAAATCATAAATCAATTATTATTTCATTTCAATTTACAGAAACTCTTGACTCTTGAGCGTAGAAATAGAATATGATTGTGATTCTGATTATGACTCCAAAATGAAATGGCAAGTAACTTTTCCAAGCCTGTCTCTGTCTCTCTATGCTCCTTTATCCGTTTCTGATCTTCATAATAAAAGTGAATGTGAATTCGTTTTGTCTATTGCTTGTCTATTTTTAGCATAATTGGGCAACTCTTGCAGTTTCAACAGGCACCCCAGTGTCTCATTACCCAGCACCACAAAGCATGTATGCAGTGGGCTCTGTTCTCGGTTCGGTGTCTCAGTGTCTTAACTCGACACTGTCTGACTGCATGTCACTGTACGAATAACAAAACTACAAAAGTACAACAAGTGCAGTCGTAGTCAGCCAGCCAACCTTATGCTAGTGTGTATCTAGATTATATAAAGCAAAGCAAAAGGCAAACCAAAGTTTCCGTTTCGGTTTCAAAGCTTCGGAGTTTCGACTTGATATTATTATGTAGCATCTCCTCGCTCGGATTCCTGGGAACTTGAGAAGCGTCTAATTATAAATTTAAATTAAACTGACATTATTCTTAATTTCAGATCTTGCTTGACTTTATGTGCATGTGAAAACGACCCCATAAAATATTTATGCTAAGTCAAGATACAACTGGAGTACAAAACAAAGCACAAAATACATACCTAAATACAGTACCTACACAAGAAGCATAGGTAGGTTACATTAGGGTTATTGCTATTATGTTGGTCCAAGTATCGTCTTCGCCTTCATCTCTTCATCCACTTACATACACAAATGCTGCACCAGAGATTTCCACATTTGTTCTTTTATACAATCACCATCATCATCACCCAGGCATCAACACCAACACCAACACCCCACTCAAATTATCGTCAATGTCAGTCCATTTGTTCCATTTCCACAGGCATAGGCAAAGATACACTGCATATTTATGCCTACGTAAAATAATTATGTAGTCGGACAAAGTCAAAGCATTTACTTTTCACTGTTATTATTACTGCATTTACTGTCAACTACAAAACACACTGTAATCAGAAGAAACAAAACCTTCTTCCCACCCACTTACCACTAACTTGCATTTTTATAGTTCAAAGTAATATCTACTAACTATAGTATATACGAAAAATTTGAGTTCACAAGGAGAGCAAAATTCCTCGAACTCAAGTAATTAGGTAGATAGTAAGCATAGGGAGATAAAACAAACAAATACCAGCGTGTAAATATATCTGGTAAGTTTTTTATTTATTCACACTAAAACTCACTACCAAACCAACAGCCTGCTCCAGTAATAAGTCAAGGCCTATGTTCTGAACTGGAATCGACGGCATCGGCAAAGGGAAAAGCAAAGAAACAGACAAAGACAACGCAATATAATAAAAGGCCTAAGTAATACATTGGTAGAGGGAAGAAGCTGTACAAGAGAGTCAATGAAGATAAAAGATTGGCGAAATAATGAAATAATAAAGTGAAAGATGACAAGATTAGAAAAATAAACAGAAATACATGTACAAGGTATATGTATCCTTACTATTCCACTTTCAATAGTTCTAATCCAATGCATGATGACGTATATACGTATATACACATGAGAAACTGGGAAACAAATTTTAGACTAATTAAATAGACAGTTCCTAGCCCAAGACCAACATGTATGCCCGGGGTAAGGTGGGTCAAGCCAAGCCAGTCTATGCCACACCGAACTCGGGAACTCGGGAGAATTCCTTTGTGATGGCCTACAAACTACGAGCTTACTATAGTTGCGGTCTCTCTCTCTCTCTACCTTTTCCAATCTTCAAGATTAAGCCGGAGACAATTTTAAGCTAATATCATTGTTCATCACACCTTGGTAATATTTTATGATTTTCTTGTTCGCATTACTTGCCTTAGACTTCATACAGGTGGCGTTGGGAACGTCTGTAGTTGTATTTGTATTTATTAACGGACATAGGAAACTAAATGAAAATTCGTGCAAAAAGTCTTTCTCTTCTTTGGCCTTTGCTAAATTTTGGATCTTCCAAAATAAACTTCCATCAACTTCCAATCTCTACCAAAAGCACATGGGTAACCAGTGGAGAATCATAATGAAAGTTGTGAAGGAGCGCTTTGAATCTTTTAAAAAATATATAATTACTTACACCAAGACGAGTTGAATCTTTTTGAATTTGTCTTGTTTGAATAATTAAAATAAAACTAATATTAACTCTATGCACAACTTACTTTCAGAATGAAAATTACAAGAAGGATATTATGAAATTATCTTACTCATCGATCTCATCTACGGTCCGGCGTAAAAAGTGTGAAAATAGTCTCTGTCATAATATTCTACATACATTCTATATTAGTAGCCTAGGCTTCCCTAGGCGAACAGATAGACTGAGGAGATTTATGCACCAAAACTAGTTTAAACATCAAGTATTTGCCTCGTAATAAAATGATATTTCTGCCATATACCGTGTCATGCCACAATAGAGCTCAGGTAACACTCTTGCAACACCAACTCGCAGTCCATTCTGACCCAATCCAATATAAATACCTAATTGCATACATTTTAAAAGAACTGTTGACTGTTCGTACATTTACAATATAAGCAGTAGCTTCTGTAAGTAAACTGTGGGCATGGGAGAATCGAGTAATTTTGGATCCGGATTCTACTGTATCTCCACCAAGACCAAGACCAAGACCAAGACCTATTCCATGAGTATCTGTATACTGTACCGACCCAACTATAACCATGCAGCTAGCTACAATCTATGCTAAAGCACTGCATCCTTTCTGTTTTCGGTTTCGGTTTTAGGACCAGCACAAGAGCCAGGTTAAACCATATAAGCGTTACGGTATGATACGGTACGATGCGATGCGATACGAATGCGAATCCGTCCCGATAACAAAACAAGATGAAGCATACCACGATGCCTTGAGTATAGGCAAACGGGCTATCGCATCATACTTTCGGAGTTTCGGAGTTTAAAAAGCTCAGTCGTTGGGTACCTATGTGCAGTCGCTTGGCTCTTCCATACAGTTATGCTTAGGCACAGGCATAGGAGAGACATGATGTAACTTGTAAGAAGAACAAGAAGAAAGAAGTCGATATTATGCGGATCAATAGCTGCGCTCACACATGAAAATTTCGACAAAGACGAGGACGACCAACGAAGAACGAACTGACGGAGAGAGAGAAAGAGAGGAGGCAGCCAGGCCAGGCGGGTAGACTAGACGAGGTAAAGCTAAAGCGATAGCAGAGGCAATGCAATAGTTGGGAATACGATGACGATGAAATAGCATTGGCAAAGGCTATAGAGAAGACCAGGACCAAGACCGAGACCAGGAGCCTCAAGGAGGAGATCCACAAACACAACATCAAATCCAAGTCCTACTCCAAAGCCAAAGCCAACGAGAACTACTGCGAGAACAAAACAATATTACAATATCACAATATTATACCCAATAAAATAGAGAAAAAACCCATTCTCCCACAAAACTATATAGCTGCATACACAGCTAACTACTATATAACTAACTACCAGTCACGGTACAGACAGACCCCGACGATCATCATATATCCAGTCCATAATACCCGAAGTCATCATCTATGTACATCGCATCTATTTGACTTCCTCCACTGAACCCACAGCCAGGACAACGATTGGCACTGTTCACTTGACTTCCCCACTGGCATTATTATTAAAGTTCCACTTTCAACTTTCTACAAGACAGAGTGGAATACTTGGACTACAATACAATAGTCGGAGGTCGGAGAGACCAAGACCAGGACTAGGACCAAGCTAATACCCGATATCAACAGCAAAAGCAAAGTAAGAAACCCAGACCCACCAAAGTAGATTATTATTACCCACCTCGAAGGGAATCAGGAGGGGAATCAGAGGCAGTGGCAGGCTGTGTACTCTCCTCAGAAGCAGAACTGAGTTAGAGCACTATCCACGACAAGGCCAACGTCAACCCATCTCCAAACCAAACCACTTTTACTACTACGATTGCATTTGATTGTATTATTATTATTCCATTCTGCTACAGTGTCTTGCCTCGTCTGTCTATCAGTATCTCCCACTTCTACCTCTATCTACGAGTACTAATAATACTAGTACAGATATTCCTCATAACCGATTCGTGGCATACAAACAAGTACACGACGTACCAAAACCAACACTAATATCAATACTAAGCTTCAACCACTCGGTACTTAGGACTACAATTTGCAGTAATTACACTCGTAATACGTATGCAAAAAATAAATAAATACCACTTGCAATACTGCCAAATAGAAGTAGTGGAGTAGTCACTAGTCACTCAATAGTCAGAGGAGTACCGAAAATTCCACCGATACTCACACGTAACCAGAAATAGTAGGGAATACTAACATTGCTAACTGCTAACAACTAACTACTCACTCAAGTACCTTCAATCTTCCTTTAATGTTTAACCAAACTCTTTAAGCAAATCCTTCACCGATCCACATGATATAGTATTCCTATAGACTCATACATATATTCTCAATTCTCCTATTCTTCTGAATAGGTACCTTCAGTTAAGGTATACCTAGTTTTGTTTTTCCTTCCTATTAACAATTTACTCCACTTCACTTTAAGTTCTCGCTAGTGTTCTTCGGTACTTTGCAATCGGAATACATACTAGAAGCAAACTGTAGCTAAAGTCAAAGTAATTTGTGTATGTTAAATTTAAATGTGTAGGGGACGATAACGAATACGAGTTGAATAGATACATATAGTACACCTAGACTCTTTCTCTCTCTCTCGCTCACAAGACAAGGAGTTCCCTTTTTTAAACATTGCTTGGAAAAAGGCAAAAGCAAGGTTTATTTTGTAGCAGCTTTACCGTCTACACTTATATTACAGAATACAGAACAGAATTACAACCCTTATCCCCAACTAACGTCTAGGTCAGAAGCAAAAGCAAAACTAGAAGGTGAGGGATTAGATTAAATATAAAAGTGACTCCTGGCTGTTCAACTATTGTCAAAAGTCAGTGGTAGTGTTAGTTGTAGGTAGGAAGAACAAGTCGCTTTCCAAAACAATTAAATTCGCAATATTTGCAATTTATGTGGGTCTTTCTTGGTGCTACTGGTAGTTCAAAGTTGCAATTGTGTTGTACTTGTGGTTGTAAAGATGAACGTGAGGAAAAATTGTTAGCGGAACAAAACAACTGAGCCACCTCAGTACTAAAGTAAAAGTAATAGTGAACCTACCATCGTCAAGTGAGAAGTAGAAATAAGCGATACTAGTTTGTTTTTGCAATTTACGATTTTGCGAAGGAGACAAAATACGGAATAGGAATTTTTTTTATAGATACATATATTTATATATACGAAGCCAAAGGAAAGAGAGCTTGCATACAAGTTGAAACTAACTACGGAATCTAGGCAACAGAAGGGAATATAACAGAAAGAGAAACAGGTGTGCTTCCCATTTCTTATTCGTTATCGTCATTAGTGGCGGATTTCTGAGGAGGCAATCACAATCAACTATTTTTTTTAACTTGGATTAGTTTCTTCCACATTGACTGGACTCCTTTCTTCCTATTCTGCTATATTGATCACAGCTTCGTTTTTCGAGTTTAAAAAGGTTTCTGCTTTCAACTTCAACTTACCGTTGTAGTTGAAGGGCTAGCTCCTGAAGAGTATAGCGGAGTTTTCAAACTTTTATCACTTACTTTTATAAGAAAGACAGACTACAAGATTTACGTTAGCGTTTAACTATTTATTTTTAAAGTTGTAATTATAATTGTTGGTTGTAAATGTGAATGTGAACTTTTCCATTTTTCTGTGAATTACAGATTGCAGATTGGTGAATGGAATACTGGATGATCGGGACATTTGGAACTAACAGGAATCAGAAGGAAAAATTTATTGATCATTTGATTTTGAATTTTTGAAGAAGCTGAAACAATAAAGTAATCATAATCACATAAGCGTAGGACAAAACAAGAAAAGTCAACAGTAAGCAGCAAGAAGAAAGCATAACTGTGAATGTTTCGCTTTCGGTGAAGGCTTAAATATCTTGCTATAACATTATTGAATTGGAGAAATATCGCAAATCTGAAGATACTCGTTGCTTTCAGCTAGTGATTTATTAATTGCAGTGTTATATACTTAAATACATATTCTAAAATGGTAAGTCACGCTAAGTCATTCAAATTTTTCAATTTGAATCGATGGGTATTAAATAACAATTAATTGTAGATGCCTAAGTAGGGACCTTTATGTATAAATCCTTAATAACAATAGTTGGAGTATCGATTGTATTCACGCATAATTGATAATATACAGCAAGTTCGCAGCATACCACAAACAGATTTAAAAGTTAGTAAATTAGAAAGGATCGAGAAGTATACAATTCACAATCTTCATCACTGTCAAGCGAATTATACAAGCGAATGCGCTGATGGCAAAAATATAGTGTACATAATATGCTAGTGTAATGTTTAATATGTAGTGCACTTATAGAAATCTGAAGCTGTAAAAACGCTTGTGATATTGAAATACATACGTAGGCAGTAATGATTTACAAAATGAAAACAAAATGAAAGCAGACTTGTATACATCCGTGTGATATCTGTAAAAGGTCATTTGATGCAAGGGTTGAAGGTTGAGCGAAGCTACTACAGGAATTTTGGAGTACACAATATAATATACTAGAATGGTATCTTGTGACGTATCTATTTTTGGATCCTTCAAACCTGTTTTCATTCTTAGATTTAAAAGTCTCAGATACTGAATGTTCTAAAAATACATTTAAAAAGTATGTCATAAATATTTTTTTCGAATACAATTATTACTACTAGTATTAAATGCATTTGCTTTGAAAATTTTCAGGGAAATGAAGTATCTTTACAGTCTGAAATGTGTTCCCATTGTAAGTTGATTGTTCTTGCTGCATATGTATATTTAATTGCGTAATATCAAGTACTACGAAATATAAAAATTTTAAGTGGCTTATGTTCAGAGTGAAGTATTAAAAGGAGTGATGAATTTAATATGATTGTTGTCCTAAAGTCGATCCTGAAGAGATCAAAAGGTTGGGGAAACGGTTTAAGAAATTGGATTTGGATAATTCCGGATCGTTGTCTATCGATGAATTCATGAGTTTGCCGGAGTTGCAGCAAAATCCTTTAGTTCAACGTGTCATAGATATATTTGATGCTGATGGAAATGGAGAAGTTGACTTTAAAGGTGGGTGATCTTGTATATTACCCTACAACTACATATTCTAAAAGAGTATTATATCCGACAGATTTAGCATCTAATGAACATAATTTAATATCTCGTGTCGTTAACGTCATCTTTGATTTTTTTTGGTTTTTATTCAAGCGGAATAATAACAATATTAATGGTTTATGATGACATTTTTGCACATTTATTTTTCAGAATTCATCCAAGGTGTCTCACAATTCAGTGTCAAAGGCGATAAAGAATCAAAACTGCGTTTCGCATTTCGCATTTATGACATGGATAATGATGGGTATATATCCAATGGAGAACTGTTTCAAGTAAATTTACCATTTAGTACTAGATAATTAATTATAGAATATTAAGTAGATATGGGCCACTCATGCTACTAACTTAAGGATGTCCACCAACTGTCATCAAAATTGGAAAACGGGCATAATATGCGCATTTCGTAGTCGTAGTACTAAAAAGCGAACATAGCCTATACCTGGGCAGGTACTTAGGTGCCGCATATTGCTTTTTCATTCAAGAAGGGACAAAGGACTACCAAAATTCAATTTAACCAGCGGAGTACCAGGGCCCCATGAAATCAAATAATTATAATGTGAAATCTTAACCAAAAAATACATTATTATCAGATACAGTGTGATGTGTTAACATAATAGTGGTATGCACCGCGATTTCTGAATGGCTAAACTTTTGAATTTTTGTGAAGTAATTAGGGTAGATTTATTTTAAATAAGTTACATCGCCATTGTAATTTTTCAGTTTACAGAGACTTTGGTATATAGGTAGGTACCTCTAATAATTGAACGGTGGCAAAGCAAAGCAACTAATAATCATTCCTACAGAATTTTATGCTTCAAATTAAGATATAATTAATTACATGCAAATAAGAGCATAAAATGCTTGTACACCTACAGTACTATTTTTTATTCGCGTTGAAAGTTGGTCAATCCACTAGACCAAATCCCAGAGAACGACACTTTCAACAGCTTTAAAATTACAGAATTCTCTGTCTGGAAAACTCTCAATAATGCAAGGTAGTCCATACTGCGGTATATATATATACAGCTCTCGATATTGTAATCTTATTATTGTTATCTTATTACAATCATCGATTCCTCTTGTTTTCGTTTTCCTTGGAATAAACTATTGTAGGAGTAAACAGTTCGATTTCGTGGGGTCCTCCTAAGGTTTAATTGAATTTTGGTTGACCTCCGTTTCCTCTTCCGAGAACAAGGGCAATGTGCCCCACCTAATTAAGATATTCCTGGGGCGAGGTCCCAAGGATCAGTTATGTGTTGCTTCAAAAATTTGTCTAGATGTACTGCAGGGGTCTCCGGAGATCGCCCCGATAATACCTATCTGATCAGGAGATGGTAATGTTTACTTCAGCACTACGAAGTGCAATATTTTGCTCGTTTCCCAATGTTCATAGAGCTGTATGCGGTCATTCCTAGTAAGTATTGAATAGTGGCAATGACTATACAGTGAATTAATAAAGTACCTAACGGAATTTAAGGAATAGATGCATAAATACTACCTACCACATTTACGCATGTGCTATGAGTAGAATTTAGTACAAACATTTAAATTGTAATTTGCCAGGTTTTGAAGATGATGGTTGGGAACAATTTGAAAGACACGCAGCTTCAACAAATCGTAGACAAGACTATATTGTTCGCCGACAAGGATGAGGATGGCAAGATCTCATTTCAAGAGTTTTGTCAAGTTGTCGGAAATACAGACATTCACAAGAAAATGGTTGTTGACGTTTGAAATTAAGCTTTAAATCGGGGAGAAAAACCTAGAAAAAACAAATCTCTATTATATAATTACATAAATCCATTATCTACATGAACTACATTCAATCCTGCGTGCGTACCAGAACCTGAACCAGAACCCCGTATTCCTCTCCGTTATAATTACATTGTACTTGTACGTATACCACAACATCAACATCCCACTGACACTGTTAAAAGATTTTGTGAAACAAATTCAAATCAAAGTTCTACAGAATTGCCAAAATTCTTCGTTGAAATTGCTTACCAAGACTATAAAACCCATAGGGATAAATCATGCATACATAATGCCTGAGCGTAATATAATAATTATAAGTCCACGTTACTATAGCCATGGTCAGAAGGATTCTTTGCAATAGTCGCCCGACCTTCGCCCTTACAATACAATGGTTCATATATAATTAATAATTACGTAAATAACTACATATATCTCAGCACAGTCCTACAAAATACTACTAGGAAGCCCCTTGTTCTCTCTCGCCACCTCGTCGTCGTCGTTTTTTGTAAATATGATTAATTACATTTACAATCCACAAATCCACATCCACACCTTAGTATCTTGTTGAACTCAAGGGATCGTTCTAATTCAACAACAAATGTTATTGATTGCCATATTATTACATATTAATTGTTAATACTATATTATTATTTGCAATTTACATTTACATTACAAATCATACATATTCTATCGCAAAAGAAATATTAATTATGATTACAATCAATCTACCTATAATATAACATGTAATATAATTAATTAATTGTTAAGTACTTATTTAGTCAAGATGATTTATGATTACTAGCATTGTATTGTTATCATCCAATGGTTTAGATTTAGGTTACACCTCCGATTAATCTAATCGTAATCATAATAATTATTTTTGTCGTTATTTCTCGTTTTCGGTTGTTTTTGGATATTTGAATTTTCCTATTACATGATAATATTGTATAATTGTATTCCTACTCATACTTGTATTCATACATTATCATATTCATAACTATAATTGTACTTGTTATAGTTCTTAGCAAAATTAAATATAGGTCTGTCACGATTCACATTATGATTATAATTATGTACTGTTTATCTAAATCCTATTTCATTATTATTGAATACCAATACAGAATAGATATAATTATAATAATATTTACTAATCTTCAAAATGCTGATGTCTGGTTTCCATTTTCCTACATAACTTTAAATGAAAATATTCTAATGATAATACAGTGCAGTGTTCCAGTGGTCACCAAGCCGCTGGTCAAAATATTATTGTTAGAAAAACTTAAATATTTACCTGCATGTATGCATGGAGTGATGATGGATTATGATTATGATGACGAATTGTATGATTAATCAATACGAATTCTGATATTGTATGATAAGGTATGGTATGGTATGGAAATGGTATGAATAACGAACTGTGGTGAGAAATTTTTGAAGTTGAATTTTGGAGGTTCGAACGTTACAAGTTGGGACAATTGACAATGAGTGTTGCGGTGGATGCCAAGAGGATGGTTAGGGTTATAATTATAAATCTTTGTTGTGATGCATTGTCTAAAACTGTAACTGTTTATTAATGCCAACCGTTATTTTGTGTCGTTAACTACTACACAGTAAGTATAATTTTAAGTTTAACAATCAAAAAATTTGGGCAGAATCATTTAATCTTAATGGGGTCAAGACGATTTCGATCACGATACGATCCTAGTTGTTTGTTCCACACGAAGTATCGAAATTAAATTCTTAGTTCACAATATGAAGCTATTGATATCGCTTTAAATAATGAAATCTCTGCTTCACTTAAGAAATTAATACTCTTTTTCTAATCATTAATTTTTTCTTAGCCTACAAATATTTCGGCAGTTTATAATTCTGCTTATAATTAATCTAAATCTAATCATGAATTCAGCTGGTGATTGCATCTCATCGATCGATCGAGTCATCCTCGTCATCTTCAAATTTTTTTGATCAAAACTTTTGTGTAATAATTAGTAGTATGATTTTTTAAATTACGATTATGGTAATTATATTGGATTGAATCACATTTTGCACTGAGTTTTACTATGACGTCATCTATCAAATGTACCTATTTAATTTTTTAATTAAAACCCATGCTCCTTGTATCTCATTACGTTCGTTCTAGTTTCATAATTTGCTACACTACCTGCTATAATGCTAGCAAAATGTTTCGACTTAAATATTACCATCCAAATTGAATTTGTAAATTGTCATCCAAATCCGAAGCTCCAAAACTGAACTCTAAAAAGTTGTCTGGTGAAATCGATTATATAGTTGAAAATGAAATGAAATTTTATGAAACAAACTGGATTGAAGCGAGTGTGAGAATGTGACATTTGCCTTGCCATCTGACCTAATATAAAAAATGAAAAATGTATTAAGGTGCAAATTATAAGTTAGAATATGATGCATTCATAATACAATAAAAAATTATTACATACAATTACAACATATAACGTTTAAAATGATACTTAAGGTTTAAATAATTATATCAAACTATATAGGCTAAATAATTATCCATTATTATCCTAGTACATAATTAAATTATATTAAATGTCATGTCATCGTTATCAAACAAATAATACTGAATATAATTACCTACCTATAATTACCTACATGGCTATAATTACGTATAAATATGTATGTACCTACGACTATATACATACCTATATACACAAAATTATAATTATGTGAGCGTAAAAAGCAAAATGAAAAAAAGTAAAACTTTGAAATTGTTATATAATTGTTAATCTTGCTAGATAATTTTGCTCCTCCTTCTTAAACTTCCTTTTCCAAGTTCAAGAAAAGTAAATCATCAAAATCAAAAATATCGCTTCAAAATGTGTCTATTCTCCTGTGTGTGAATGTCAAGTCAATGTCAAAGTCGAAGTCAATGTCAAAATGTCATCTTCAACGTGAACGTCTACCTTGTTAAAAATTGCAAAATTCTTTCAGTACAAAAAGACTTGATGTAATAAAATTCAAATCAAAAATTATGTGTACTAATTCCTTATATAATTAAACGATTATACTTTAAATACTTAATCCTCTGCACAGTATATCTAATTACTGCTTTGATTTTGCAAACTTCTACACGTATGCCTCAAACATATTATGCCTGTCTGTGTAGGTAATTATGTCTATTGTCGAAGTCGACTGGAACAAGTCAATGAAGAAAAGGCAAGAGATAAAAAAACGATACAAAATCACGATTTGGATTTTAACTTAACTTCCAACATCCACTAATGAAATTACAATAGTATAAACTGTAATAAATTGATACACCAATACTGAACTACTGTTTATGAATACCTACGTTATGAAATGCACGATACAATTTTGGACTCAAGAATAATATTGCACTATTAGAACAAAGCTACGTTTAACTTATCGTTCTCCTAAATGGTGTTAAACTTTTCCTTCGTTTTAAGTAATAATACTTCATTATTATAATGAAGTAACTAGTTAATTAATTATTGCCTACTATAATAGGAATGGCTATGGTATGATTCACTGCTGATTATTTAACTTCAGATCTTTAGCAGTCAGCTATTTTGTACCCTTAATTCCTTGTGTACATCTTTCCTTCCTTATTTCGCAATTTGATGCAACACTGTTTTGTTTCATATCCTGCTTTTTCAAGTATAATTATACGGATGTACCTACATAATTGTGTTACGTCACAAAGCGTGAAGAAGTAGCACTATAATTAATTAAATACCTTAATTGAATTAGACATTACTTACAAATAATACTACATATTACTTCGGTCAACAAAACGTTTGGTGTTTGTTGCAGTGCAAAATAAAATATTGTGTTACGTTCCAATTTATTAAAAATACTTACATCATTATTACATTAATATTCACCTCAATTGTTATGATTACGTGAAAATTTACGTGCCTCAAATTTTGTCTACTGCCACTCCCTTGTTAAAATCTTATTACATAAGAATAAAGAAAAAATTGATGTTTCGTCTAAAATCAACCAACGTTAATAATCTAATAATTGATATCTCGCTATACCATCAGTTATTAATCTTTATATGACCTAGCATGAAACAGGAGTAGAGAGTATGAAGATGAAATAATGTTACGGATTACGGAGCTACCTTATTTCTATGCAACTAGTAAGTATGCTGAAATAAAGATACGTCAAATAAAATCAGTTCAAAAGTTCCTGAAATAATCAAGTTTTTATTGAAACATTTTTCTTGAGAATCCAATCTTATAGACCTGCAGCATGTTTAGCAGCAATACGCTTATTCCTCTCGTCAGCGATGGACAGCTTGACACCCTTACCCTTAGGAAGAGAAACGAAAGGCTTGTTTCCTTTGCCGATAATAAAAACGTAGTTTAACCTGCGCATCAAAAAATACGATTTATTAGAACAGAGTTACCACTTTTGATTTGCCACACATTTTCATGTAGCGAAAGTAGTATCAGTTTCTGTTGGCTCTCTTGGTAATGCACCTAACACATCAATAATTAGTGATGATGCGACCGTGAGAGTATGTTTACTTTTGCCAGCATTTTGACTCGTATGGGCATTAAATACAGCCTGTTAAACATACGAGCTTCGATAGTGGCCACATATAATATCACTTCAAAATTGGTGACAAAATAAACATGGTACAAATAACTCACCTAGTAGCAAAAACATGTCCAACGGAATCTTTAATGTGGACGATGTCAAAAGAACCTGGATGTCTCTCCCGATTGACCACAGTTCCTACTCGACCCAAATTTCTACCACCGGTGATCATGCACATGTTTCCTGAAAACATACAAAAATAAACCCTCGTCAGATTTTTGATGTGAAACAACAGCATGGATGCAGCAGTTGTTCAAATTGACAACTCAGGAATTTTCATGTAATCATGATCTTCATTGGATTATGCCTGAAAATTTGGTTCATCATAGTTACAGCATTGCAAAAAGCATGCGTAGAACTAGATTTTATTCTTATTTATGGAATGGCTCTCACCTTGATCAAATTTGATGTAGTCAAGGATTTTGCCTGTTGCGATATCAACCTGTACGGTGTCGTGTACCTTAACCAGGGGGTCGGGGTACCTGATGGTACGTCCATCGCTAGTTACCAAGAAGGGAACTCCCTTTGGACCAACTTGAACTCGCTTCACTTTGCTAAGCTTGTACTATTCAAAATAATAGTGAATTGATACATTTATAGCAAGAAATATAACAAAATAGAGCATATTGATAAAATCCTCATAAACTTATCGCATTTTCTCGGAAAAAATTCATTAATCATAACTTTCATACGAACTATGCCTGAATTAATAAATCATCATTGAAGTAGCCATAAAAGAAATAGAACCGAAAAAAACTAGTATTATAATTATACCTAAGTACAAAATTACCTTAGCTTCCTCGGCACTAATCCTGTGGATGGTAAATCGGCCTTTAACGTCATAGATGAGGCGGAAGTTCTCGCCGGTTCTCTCAATCTGTACGACATCTGCGAAAAAAATTATCGTTCAATCACATAAAGATTAGAAATTGCAATCGTTAATGTTAACCATACAAAATAAACAAAACAATTGGTCACCCCCTCACATTTTCATCAGATTAACTTACCCATGAATCCAGTTGGGTATGTGGGGTCAGTTCGCACCTTGCCGTCGACTTTAATAAGTCGTTGCATAACAATTTTTGTTACTTCTGCCTTGGTCAAAGCGTACTTAAGACGATTACGAAGGAAGATGACCAACGGAAGGGACTCCCGAAGTCTGTGAGGGCCGGTGCTGGGTCTGGGAGCGTAGACGCCTCCCAGTTTGTCCAACATCCATGCCTTGGGAGCGTTTAAACGCTTCAAATGCTTCTTAGGTCCTCGAGCCTAGGTAATTAAAAATCAATGTACAATAATTATTCTCACAATTTCAATTTTACATTCTTCAAAAATAATCTAACATCTACCATCATGCATCCCCTATTACTGATTACTGCTACGAACTAATTGCGATTAAAAATGACCTTACGCTTATGAACTATCTCTCCTTCGATTAAAATAAACAAGGAAAACTTCAACAGCTTCTTCGCCGAAAAATATTCCCAAATAATATCCTCCCTTCTTGAAATGCTACTAATTTATAAAGCATGGTCCATAGTTGATGGCACAGCCAATGCCATACAAACTAGAACAAGTGTACCATGTACCGTCTATGTATAAGAAAAACTTACCATGTTTTCAACAGCAAAACTTGAAAATCACAAGCTAATGATAGAATCTTTCAAAATTGTCCTATTACTTGGTCTATTACAACTAAAATTTGCTCTCGATTTGGAAATTACATAATACTTTTTCAGTCTTGAAAATAATGTACACGCCGCCTAGAGCAACACCACATGCCGTGTAAGCAGCACGAAGACCACGACTTCACTGTTACTGTTACTGCTGGCTTCTAATAATTTCCTATGTGTATTGCATACCTCGATACAGAAATTCGGCACATTTCAAGAACACCAAAAAACAGCTGCAGTCTTGGTTTTACTAATTACGCTAATTACTAAATTGATAAAATCCTACTGAGCTATTATCTAAATTTTGAAAAAAATGTGAAAATAGAGCGAGAAGGAGAAGAGAAAAGTGTACTTACCATGCCGGAATCTGTATGAAATGATCGACTGTGAGGAATATGGCAGTCACAGAAAGACGGTGTGGACGAGACTCAAAACGGAGCGGTTATGGAGTGAAGCTGAAAATGATAGAGATCGCTGTGGGCTTCCTCGCTGTCTGCGGCGATCCTGTTTCAACTACTCTCTCGGCAGCTGGGGCGGCCGACATTTTTCACAATCCCATGCCGCCCTCCGCTTCTACGTCTCTTTTCTCTTTTTAGTCCTTTTATTATGTCAAATGTACTTTTTCTTTACAATAACAAACCTATGTATATAATTACTTGTGTATGTACATATACAGATAATAAATAATATTTTTGTCGATGAAGAGTCCACTCATTCCACATTCCACTCCACCCAAATACATACATAGTTAAATAGTAGGTATAGGTAAGCTAAATCCACATGGCTAAGACAATTAATTATACGTTTTTGGAATTTTTCATTATGCACAAATTATGAGTTTTATTAACCAATTATCCACTGACTTTGCATTTTACTAATAAAATTACACAAAAATTACATTTTCCCAAGTATGTATTTCATAACCTAAATTGAAAGGGGCAGTGAACTAAATGCTAAACTTACTATGACATTTTTCCGAAAGCCAAAATTTTTTTTTCAAAATTAGTGTTAAGAATTTTAGCATCTCATCTGTACTTTTGAGCTTTATTTTTGGGTGCTTGTCAAGTCAATGACGATTGTGCAAGGATTATGCGTTTTTGTAGTCCATTATGCAAATTATGGGTTTTATGAAAAAAAATGTTTTTTCCATTTTTGGATTAGTCTACCTAGCTGAAGCTTAAATAGAGAGCAACTGCAGATAAAATATTGAATTATGTTTATTATGCATTTTGCACATTCCAGTTGCCTTACACATGACTCTAAAAACAATCTTTATTATTTAAATCCAAAACACCTTAAAAGCAGAATACACTAATTCCTTATTTAAACTAATAAACTTAAAACATTTTGGTTTTAAGCTACTTTGGATTAAGACTATATTGGTTTTGGAGCAAGTATGATATAACTCATTTTTACTCTTCGTCAAATTATTCAAATTAAATTCAAACTAGTGGCTAGGTGGCTATGGCTATTATTAAGGCAACCAAAATGCATTAATTTCATTAAGTGCATAATGACACGATAGCATACCGGTTGCCAGGTTTAAAAGGTTTAAGTACCTAACTACTGCAAAATGCCAAAATTTCAAGGGATCATTTTCATGGCATTATTATTGACTTGTAATAATTGTATAAATGAATCTGATCCAGCTACATTTTGTTGTTTATTCACATTCAAACGATAAAGTCTGAAGATCTGATGAACGATATTTAACTTTATTGTTTAACGATTTTCAATTAACTGTCATCAGCAAATTCCATTTGCATGTGAATACGTTAAAAAATTGTTGGGAATCTACCTGAAAATGAATGCATTATTTAAAAAACGAGTTGCAAAAAATTGCATTACTGCAACCTTACATCGCATAATATTGCATTTTAACATTCAAATCGTATTTTTTTGGTTGCCTTAGCTATTATAGACGACTAGGACTAGACGTATTTATGGCTATGGCTTATGACTACTGGGAAATGCCTGCGTTACATACTTGTCCGTGTCCGGGGTACTGGGGGTGCTTTGATATTGCTAATGTTAATGTACATAAATACCGTGCCTGCATTTTATGTCGTCGTAATTAAGGCAATCAAAAAGAATTAAAACAGTCGAAAATTAAAAGCATTTCAAAACAGTTGTGAGGTAGCTGCTAGTTTTTTTTAAGTTTCTGACAACCTACTTATCCCAGAAATGCAAATATGTTTTTTAAAAAGTATAGAATAGGTATATAGTAGTATATCATTTTTGAACTCCAAAAAGGCAACAAGTATTTTAGCAGTTTGCTTGGAGCCTAAAAAGCATGATTTTAGTATCTTTGAACCCTATATATTGAAATATTTAACGTATGACAAACTGACATTTTTTACAAGAAGGCGATAGTTGAAAACTGATTTGATTTTAATTTAGGATTATGAAAACTACAACCTAAATTAATTTTTGAATAAGCTTTGGCCGTTCAAATGTAATAAGTAATTAAAATGTGGTAACACGGGCGTCCATACTGCTGAAATAATGTCTTTGTATGGAGTTCGAAAGACTTGTTTTATTTTACTTTATTGTTATTATGCTATTTTCAAAAATATTTCGCATATCTGGTTGAAGTAGGTGGTCAAACGCTTAAAAACCAGCGAACTTATTACTATTAATTACTGAATACTTTTAAGCATTTTGGTTTATCTTTTTTAATTAATTATCTAGCACAGACATTACTTGTTAAATGTTTTCGTTGAATGAAGAATAGGTGACAGTGGCCACATCTTCTGGTTATTTTGAGTATAGTACTTGTACGGATAATTATCCTCCACACAAGTTCTATTATTCCTGCCACTGCATTGCGAGGGAACGTACGAGTTCTTCCTGTTTTTGTGAATTGTCGTTACTGTCGAATGATCAAATGTGTTATTTTAAATTAATTCGATGATCATCGAGTACATAACTTTTAGTTCTCGAAATACTGCGAAGGAAAGAGTTGTTGTTGTTAATCGTAATCGCAGTATCGTACATTGTTTTTCTGAGTCTATCAGTGATGATGTGTATGTGATTATAATCAATTTATCTAAGCATAAGATTATAATCATGATAATCCAATTAACTGCAACTTGAAAGTAATTAATTATCGGGTAACTGAACGGTCAACGGTTGACGTGCAGGATGACGGAATATGATTGCTGATAATAATTTCTCATTAGACATTTGAATTTAGACAGTCAAACTCAGGAAAGGTAAGGTCAAAGGAGTAACTATCGGAAATAGTACCAAATTTATAATTACAAATAGAGAGATAGTAATCTCCAATTTATTATCCATGCACATTCATTTGGCATTATAATTACATGGCGGCTGAAGTATATCTTTATATAAGGATGGTTTTACTAACAAATGACAAAAGTTGCTGGTCTTTAGTTCATATTTTAGTCAGTAATTTTGAATTAAGTGTTAAGTATGTTCGATTCCATTAATGCATAATGGTGAAATATTCTATTCTGAAATCATTATTTTTTATTCGACATTGCTTTTATTTTGTTTTCTCTTTAGCACGAATAATTCGGACATCAAAGTGCCTACATACAGTCTGCCATCCGTTTGAAAAATCCGTTCCACGGGTGGAGAATTAGTCAGTCAGTAATGGCTGAACGGCATAGCAAAAGGGCGAGACGTTGTCGGGCCGTTTCGTCTGCCTCGGTATCTACCAGCTCAAATAACGATGATGACCAAGAAAATAATGATCTCGCTGTGGCTGTTCGAACAAACGATGCTGTGGCTGGTCCCAGTAATAATGCCAGAATTGATGTGGCTGCTGTAGATCCGGGTGGTGTTCCTGTTCAAAACTTTCAACAACAAACTGACTTGAGAAGACAGTATAGTGAACTGATAGAAACCTGTCAAGGTATTCAAAATTCTGCTGTAATTTAATAACCTGCCTCTATTTTTGTACTTAGTTTTATATTTTATTTTCATACGTTTTTAATCTGTAGTGTATGCAAAAATGCAGCTTGATATTTATTTAGGTATTTTCCAAATTCCAAATGTTATGATTTTTTGAATATGTTTTGCATTTTTCAATCTTTTGATGTCCTGAATTTTGCATTTTTAGGGTACAGAGATAAAGATGGTATTGAGGAGAACTTGCAAGAAATGATGACCAAGAATATAAAAAAAGGAAGCAAACTTTTTAACAAAATTGGAGGTATTTAACTAGATTTGTATTATGATTCAACAGCTTACCAGTGGCGTTTTTCGTTCTATTCATGTGTTTTCGCACTGCATAAGGCAAAGTAAATTGCTGTCAGTTATAGCCGCATAACAAATTATTGATTCTTAGGAGGACCTGGGGACATGTACATGGCTTTTCTGCACACTAAAATGTGCTCCGGAATGATTCTTTCAAAGACAGAAAAGATTGGCAATTCCAGTTCAGGGTTTACACTTGAAGGATTCCTAAATTCATTTGTGAGTTCAATTTTTTTTTTGATTATGTACTGGTAACTTGTCTGCAGTAATAAAAAGTTTGTGCCATAAAAATAACAATGGAAGTATTAAGTATTGATACGTTTATAAACATGTATGCAACTTTATTTTCGGTGTACTTAGTACATTTATATTGATATTCATATTTGGGGATAAATATTTGGGTTATTTTGTGCATTCTCTTGAACGGAATACAGATCGAAAATTTTCGTGGAGAATCTGGTGACTATTGTCCCAAGGTAGCAATAAAATTCATTGCAAAGGAAGCCTGTTATGCTCAGAAGACTGCTCCCAGTATAACCGCTATAATTGGGTCATTTGATCGTGATTCAATCCTTACACCACCGGAAGCTAAGGAGAAGAAACAACGAGCAGCACCACGAAAGAAGATGATCGACTGTGAGGAAAATGCTACACACCACGAAGAAGTAAATATGACAGATGAACAGCGAGCTATGAAGGATAAAGATAGTCCTGAAGCGCAGTCTAAAGAACTATTAAGGGTTCTCACTGCGGAACAGAAGAGTAAAACTCATCCTGCAAAGTTGGTCGAGTTTACGATGGATAAGAATTCTTTGCCAAAATACTTTGAAAATTTGTTCTACGTATCATTTTTGGTGAGGGACGGCTACGTATCTGTCAGAAGAAAAAGTAAGTTTACTCTTTGGTGGATGCAGCGCAAGGAACAATGCATTTATTACTATTTATGCATAATATTTTATACGTATAAGTCTAATTAAATTCAGTACACATAAAATTATTCCTATGTATGTAAAGCGTGATACATGTGGGGTTGTTTCAGAGAGGAAAAGCGGCGATACCAAAAAATTCGATTCCGATCTTCTTATTTCTCCTGAGGAACCACCCAAAAAAAGCCACGGAGATGATTCCAGTACGAGGAATCAACACATTGTGTCTTTTAATGCACGAACCTACAAGGTAGATCAGTTTATTGTTCGTGAACTATAGGTTGAGCTTTTATAACAAAATGCTTACAGAGTTATTTGTTATTTCAGGCCCTATCAAATGCTTGCAAGGGAGCTCCAATGATAATTCCGACCAAATCCAAGAAATCCAAAATAACAAAATAGAAAGACCAAGTTTTACGGACTCTACGATTTTATGCCCGACCTTCAGTGTTCGAAAGTTTTTATATTTTTATTTCCTTGCGCTGACGTTATGGTTACGCAGCACTTGGTTATTGCTATTGATGCTATAAGGAATTACACAACCCCGTTTTTAAGTATTCCTAAGCGTTTAACCACCAAGAGCAAAATCATGCATTATCGTATTATTATCTTCAGTGTAATTTCGAAATTACTTTTATTAGTGCAAGTTAAGTTCGCAAGTACAGAACTCCAGTACATATCTATCTTAGTTAACTAGGTAGTAAATAGAAAAATAATTCCTACTTACTACTTATTATCTTAACTAGTGCAAGGATTAAGGGTGCAAGGTTGTTTATTTATTTTCAGGTAAAGAATAAAGTTATAAGTTCGTATTATTGCATAAGGTATAATTACATATGTAGGAAAATATTTGTTCGGTTT
>JAAXYX010001357.1:0-23826 GCA_036851915.1 Ptenothrix huangshanensis | reverse complement strand
TCATAATTCTGACAAAAAAATCAGAATAATTGTACGTATTTGTGCATTTGTGAGCAGAATTGTAGACCGTAGAATGGAGATTGAACATGAACGGTGTCATTGTGTCCTACAGATAGTCTGATTTAAGTAATGGATGTAGAACTTTTTGGAAATCACAATGCGAATGTATCTACAAATCTACAGCCGAGAAAAAAGTAAATGAATTGTTTTTGTTGGAAACGTTAAGACAAGTACGACAAGAGTAGAACAGGATGTGCGAAAAAAAGTGAGGAGATATTTCCATGAAGGGAAATGGAAACAGAACTAATGCACCTGCAGTCAGCTATGTATTAATTACCTATATGTATGATAGTAGTACAGTAGTCGATCATCTCTATCTCGTAGGCAGTTGCGATGTCGATGCTGATTCTTAATCTAACGTTAGCTCATCGTGTGCTAAAGTTTTTACAATTTCTTTACCGCCTCAATGATTATTTTGTTAGACGCCTGAAACGGAGAAAGGACCAAACGACTGACCAAGAACAACAAAAATGCACATGTGTGCTAGAACTGTGGGATGAAATTGATAGTAAAAAGGAATGCAATGCCTGTAATTAGTACACTGTAAAAACAACCTTGTAAAAGGAAAAAAGGCATCTAGAAAGTAAAAAGTCTACTCGTATTTAGTTCAATTATGTTCGCAGTTAAAATGCATCTTAGGTGCATTGCAAATGCATTAATACGCATCTTGGAATTCAAGATTTCTTGTATTAACAATTCTGAAATGCTTCAAGATTTGTTATTTCAACAATTTTAAAACTTTTCAAAATTTTCTGTTCGAATAATTTTGAGTTGTTTCAACACGCCTCATTATTTTTAGACTTCAAAGTTTCTGGGTATTAGATCTATTATTTTTGCAGTGTATAAAATTTCTTCTTCTTTCCTTCTAATCGCATCTTTGATATATCAGGTATAATTACACATACCCAGAAAATAAGCAATAAAAACAAAAGTAGTAATGGAGTAGAATAGAGAGGAAGGCTACAGAGCTTGATACACTATTGTGTGTTACATAAGTTTAACATTAAATGTGGCCATTCAATGCATAAACAATCATACTACAGACGTCAAGAATGGGTTTTGAAACATTTACATGCCGTTATTTGTACAAGAAGTGAAACAAGGAGCGAGAAGGTGTCGAGTGAGACAACGAAAAATAAGAAAAATCACTCAGGACATGATAATAGGTGTAACCAAATGGAAAGGAGAAGTTGAAGCGACCGGAAATAAGAAAATAAACAAGAAGTGCGTTTCATATTCATGTTTCCTCGCTCTTTTACCACTTCGGCTTCGTTTCTACTGTACAAAAGCTATGTAGAAACTTTCTCGCTTTCCATGGAAAGTAAACGCGTCTTATCTCCGCTTTCACTGAAATGCATAACGCACCAGGTCCCATTGCAAAGTGTAAAAGACCCATTTACATAATTAGGAAACGTGTGCCATTCTATTTGCATGATTTGGAAGTTAGTTTCGTTCTATTTGCGCCATTCCAAATACTTTGTGATGTGATTTTGTAATTACTCTTTAAGAAAACTGCAAAAGTACCATACTTTTATAGTGTCTGTTATTTTGTAAAGTGTGATGTGTTATATTAGAAATAATTGCTCCTTTTAAAAACTAAGGCTGTATAAATATTTTCTTTATCCCATGGACTCATTGCCTAAATTAGGTCGGCAGGTTTCATTTAAACATAGGTAGGTACTTGCAGTCAGTGATTAAAGCGCCAAAAACCTACTCCCATTCAATGCATGTTGAAATAGAAAATTTTGAAGAGCTTAAAAATGGTTAAAATACGAAATTTTGAAACGCCTAAAAATAGTTAAAATACAAAATTTCGAAACGCTTAAAAATTGTTAAAACACGAAATTGTGAAACGTTTAGAAATAGTCAAAGTAGAAAATTTTGCAACGTTTCAAAATTGCAAATAAATGAAATTTTGCAGTCCAAGTTGCTATTTAATGCGTTTTTAATATTTATATTATTTTATTTTTTTATTTTTTTTTAATTTATTTATACTACTTTACTGCGTTCATAAATATACTAAAGATAAATACGATTACATTGTGGCATTTCAGATTCTCTTTCTGTTATTAGATTCTTAGTTTTTACATTGTACTCATTACTGCTTTAGGATTCCAATTTTACGTTTTATCACAGTGAGTTGCACACTGGCCCCAGACAATATGCTTCCTAGTCGGTCGACTCTGGTTCTCCTTTCTCAATTACTATCAAGTAAAACACCTTAGTTACATTCCATAGATGTAATTAATTGTGTAATTATTCTAACAGGACAAATTAACAAACCATAATTCCCTCTTAAATTCTACCGACGCACTTGCAGAATCTGAAGCTTTGACATTCAGTAGCTTTTAGAAGTTCAACTGTGTACTACACCCTACACCTCGTGCAATTACGTGCAACATTAAGTGCTTACTTGCCTACATAGGTACATCGGGCACGGAATATACCTAGTACAAGAGCTCCAGGGGAATAATTGTGAAGTAGCCTCAGTCCTTAGTGTTATTGTTATTACTGACTTGGGGATGCAGATAAGCTCCATATAGACGATGTACAGAACAGAGTACTCTACACTCTATAGTCTATAAAAGTCCACTACCAAGTAGTAATGACAATTCATAGTCTAAGGGGAAGGGCAGCAAATGAGTTTGCCTCAAGTGCAAATGGCAAAGTGTAAATTGTACCGTGTATAGTGTCAAGGCTTAGGTGGTAGGTACTGAGGTAAAACGTTAAAAGTTAAAAGGCTCTAATCGTAAGTTCTAATAATTCAAGGTGATTTGATTTCATTCCATCCTTCAAAGTTATGGCTGTTAGCTTTAGTTTTAGCTGACAACGACAACTATAACTATATGCCAAATGCAAAGTAGCGTGCACCTGGGGGCGAGAATATAGTTGTGGAGAGAGCGAGACAGAGAGAGAGAGAGGCCGGCCACTGTCAAATCAACATTATGCATGGGACTTTCGACTTTACATTATTAGACACTTATTTCGGTGAAGTGGCGTGACAGTGAATGATAATGATAAGTGAGGGAGCGTGCTCTTTCTCACTCCTCCCTCATTACGATCCAGAACACGATGTCAAGTGTAATACCAACGGCACCAGCAACGAAAAAGTCACCACCATTGCCGATGCCGAAGTGAACGCCAACGCCAACGCCAAAGCCAACTCTAGGACAATAAAGGCCCTCATTTCATTTCATCTTTAGCTTCATCCATCCATACGTCTTTATTTGCCACACTTTCCACTATGCACTCCACACTACAATCATTCTTCACTTTCACATTACAAGCCCAGAAGAAGCGCGAAAGTGCGGAAGAACGACCGATCGCATCACCATCACCGAAAGACTATAATACCCGTAATGTAGCCCATTCGACTTTCCACTGTTCCATAGCGAAATGGATGACATGGAAATTTGTTTCTTTTAGATTGTGGTTCTGAGCTGGAATGTGAATTGGCGCTACGTGAACAAGTAGAACGTACACATGGGCATCAGTTAAAGCTTTTCCTTCTATCAAGACTCAAGCTGTATATAGTTTTTGCTTTCTCTAACGCATACCATTGCTGTCGTCGTCTTCGTCCTTTTCCTCTCATAGTCCTCTGTCTCTACTGCACATTCGTAGCAGAGAAAGACTGGATTAATAACACATATTTCTTCTAGGAGCACATTAGCAATTACATCCATTTCGATTAATTATAGTTAGAGCTGGAAAGTTCAAATTAAGACCACAGAATTTAAATTGGTCTTTTGCTCTACCCGTGACCGTGACAGATTGAGAAAGCGAAAGTATTTTACGCTGTACTACATACATAGCTATATACAGTTTCTCGAGTTCAAAGCGAGTTCTTTCACATTCACTTGGAATTTCGGAACTTTAGAATATTTGCGGTGTGTGCGAGTTGGAAATTTAAGTTTGGTGTGTTAGTTTGTAGTTTTATCGTTTTATTTCAAATTGAGCGTAGGTACACCGAAAAAACTAGAGATGTTTTAAAATGGAAAAGAGGCATCTAGAATGCTAAAAAACACTTGTATTTACCATAACTATGAATGCACTTTAAGTTCATCGCATACGCAATAAAAGTGAATCTGACTGCAAGATTTCCAATTTCAGCAGCTCGAAAACATTTCAAAATTTCCTATTTCAACAATTTTGAATCGTTTTAAAATTTCCTATTTCAACAATTTTAAAGCGTTTTAATAATTCCTATTTCAAAAAATTTGAATTTTAAAATTTCATTTTTCAGCATTGAATTGAAATGAATTCTGGACGCTGAGCTTTGGTTTATAAGATTTTTGAGACCCTTAGATGCACGTTAGATTTTTAAACGCATGGTTCAATGTGCTTTTCGGATGCATTCCAACTGCGTTCATAATTATTCTAAATACGCGTAGGTTTTTGACGTTAAAGATTCACCAGTTTTTAGAGTGTTTAAGAATAGAAAACGAGAGTATTGTCCTTCTCGTTGCCGTTAGCTTCGATGTTTATACTTTTCCCTAGATAAACGGCAAGTTGTGCACTTGAAGTCTTGAAAACATGGAATAGGTAGCACGATGGTAGTGTACAATACTACAAAATGCTGTACAGCGCTAGAAATCATGTGTGGTAAATATGTACCTATGTACTTCTGTCGGTCCTTGCGTAGTACAAATGCATTATGTGTATGTAACTGTAATAACCCTAACCACGTGAAAGTAAGGTTCCTGATGAATCCAAACGAGAATTAGAGCCAGTGCCACAGCCAGAGTTAAAACCAAAACCAAAATCACTAACGTAAGAGTACGGGAATTATAGAGCAGGTTCCGGGAAGGAACACCAATGGTGTCTCTCCATCATAAGGGTATGTGAAGCAATGACAATATTTGAAGGAAACGTAAACCATGGAATTGCCCACACTCACCTTTCATCGTGTAATTCTGCTCCATGCCATGTCATTGCAAGCTTTTGTTTTTTGATCCGTGTAATCTTCCTCTCTGCAGTGTAACCTTAGAAACCTACCGAATTACCCACCAATACCAATACCAATACCAGCACTCGACCCACCATCAGTAGTGGTACCTAGTACTTGAAGCAGCATCAATGGTATACTTAATTTCAGTTTGGATTCCATATGTATACATACAGTAGAGCATAGCCCCAAACTCAAAAACTACTACAAAGTTTGTAAAAGGTTCAGTTTGGAGAGGTTGTGCACGTGCCTTTGCATATAGACACGTCACAAGTATGTTCTGATTTACTCCAAGGTATACCCACCGTTACAATGCAATTAACTAGGTAGCATATATATACCTACATACATAGTAGTAAATTGTAAACAGTAAACACAATAGTATGATTCCAGTATTGAAGGAATGATTCTAGAACCAGTACGAAATCGGAACTGACTATACTGTACAGTGTGAAGGGAAAACCATGAGTTTCTCTCTCTCTCCTTTCTATCCAAATATGTGATCTAGATTCCACAAATAGATGATTCCATCTGTCCTTCCGTTACCTCAGCGTTTGGCTCCTGCATCCTGTTATAGAACGAATATCTATTATGGCTTTATTTTCTCTATCCTATCTTGTCATATACATACAGACATATTACACTGCGAAAACTGGTGCAAAAAGTGTTAAATTAGGAAATTATGAAAGGGTTCAAAATTGTTGAACGAAGAAATTTTGAACATTTTAAAGCTGTCAAACAAGGAAATTTTTAAAGGAATAAAAATTGGTTGACTAGGAAATCTCACAGTCCAGGATGTAATTTAAGTTTATTTTTAATTTCGTTTTTAATTTAGTTTGTAATGCACTTAAGATGCATCCTCATTGCGTTCATAATTACAGTTAGATTTTTTTGGCGTTTAAAATTCATTTTTTCCTCTTTCAAGATTTTTTAGTTTATACAGTGTACTTTCTCATCGAATACGATACTCAAACAACTACAATTTACTGTGTCCTGCTTCCATACCGAGTGCAGAACTCACCATGGTATCATGCTATGACATGTCATGGCAATCCGTTCACTTGTGTTCTGTGTTTCCTATGAACAGATTTGCAAGCATATGTATGTACATATTAGTCGCATAGCATATACATACATAGAATACATTGCATTGTGTAGCAGAGGCAATGTGACAGATAGAACCAAAGAATTAATCTATTTGGCTCAGCTTTGACTTTGACTTTGGCCTTTGGCTTTTCGTTTTCCCTGTGTTGGGGAAGAGTGTTATGTTGGAGGTACTTTCTATCTGTACATGGGAAGAGTAGAACAGAGGACAAGTAACTAGTTTGTATTCACAATTCCATAGGAATGAAAATGAAACCAAGCGAGCTTCCGTGGTATGCAGAAGGGAACTGGAACAGGGAACAGTATGTGAATGTCATCCGATAAATTATGGAGGTGACAGCAACAGTAATATGTGTAGGGAAAAGTAAAGAGGATCCGGTGAACCATTTTACTTGAGGACACTTCAGTCCTGGTCTTGGCAACCAACACCAAATACCTACTAGTACTTTATGCTTCTTATCTGTACGTATTGTGTTCTTTGGGTAAGCGCTGTGACTGTTCCAATTGAATGGTGCCATACCAGACATGCGAGAGACACACTGCACTTATGCATGCATGCATTGCTAATGTGGTCGGGCGAAGGTGTACATGGCAAGCACTTCCAGCACCAGTAATAAGTACTTAGTGCTCACCGATCTGTACAATTGCAATAATTCATTTCGCATTTACAGTGCATGCACGTTGCATACATTTCACGTTGCACTACGCAACTGTAACAGATCTGGATAGAAATGGTAATGGTAGGAAGGTTCTTTGCACATCACAAAGTAAATTGACAGAATTGGAACGACATCTCCATTACTTCCCGATGCATCCTCACATATTGACATTTTCTATTCTCTGAGGTAGTGCACAGTCTGGGAAAAGCTAAGATTGGCAATCACGTTTTCCACGTTGTAAATATTATCCTGCACCATCGCTTTTAATTTAAACAAAATAGCAATACACTGGCAATGTACATACATGGTAGAAATCTAATGCTTCGTGGACTGCTTATAAATGTCACCGACGCGTAGCACAAGTGTTTACGTCTGCATTAATGGTGCATTGTGAAAGCTTTGCGAAAGGTCATTGTGTCTTCGCATTACACAATATCATGGATTTCTTTGCACCATTTTCCAGGTCGTCGCCGTTAATGTTTAAACGTACGCTGTAAAAAACAAAGGATCTTAATAGAGAAAACATATATCTGAATCGCCAATATTCTACCGTGTTTAAAATAATTATGAACGCCAATAGGATGCGTCTTATATGCATCACATACGCAGTAGAAAGTATCTTGAACTACAAGATTTTCTTTATTAACTTTTTTTAAACGTTTCCAGATCTGTAATTTCGACAATTTTTGATCTTAATTTTCAACAATTTAGAATCGTTCTAAAATTTCCAATACCAATAATTTTGGAACGCTTCATAATTTCCGATATTCACAATTTTAAAACGTGAAATGAAGTGCATCACAATCGCTTTAAAGGCTCTCTTTGGACTGCGAGATGCGCTTTAGGCGCACTTATTATTTTTAGATGCACATTAAATGAACTTAAGAGGTATCTTAACTGCGTACATAATAATTACTCTAAATACGTGTAGGTGTTTGGTGTTTTAGATGCGCCAGTTCTGAAGGTGTAGTTACTTATGTGACAGATTGTTGCATATTTAATGAATCAACTTTAGAGAAAATAGGTCGCATTTTGATTACTAACAACAGTGGCATTCGCATCTACCTCTATATCTCTTACTGGCCAGATGCTTCTCCAATGCATTTCTATTTCCAGATCCTGCATTACTTATTAAGTTTAAAGCTCCCAAAATAGAATGTGAGCATTCTACAACTCTTACAATAGGAGCTTCTTACGTCACGAACTTCTGTTGCATTGTATAGTGGCAACTTAAGGATTACAAGTGATGGTTAAGCATACAGAAGATCATGAAATTATTTACAAGCTAATCCTTTCACAGAAGCCCAAGTGAAATTGAAACGAAGGAAAAAGGATCGGGGATAAAGACACTGAAGTTACTCCTTTTCTTCGTATTCCTGTTTTTTTTATTTCTTATCTTCCTCAGGGTAAGAGACGAATGAGTAACTTTTGTTCCTAAGTATCTATGTAGGTATATGTACCGTCAAACTTGTAATAAGAGCCCCGGCTATCATTATAAATATTGATTTATATTCGCAACCATCGTAATGTTTAAGCATAGGATTTGACCCGACCAAACAAAGGGGCAGGTTAACTTTAGAGGCCAGTTCTTATTGGAAGTTTTACAGTGCATAGTATATATCACCAAACAAAGACCAATACCATAAGGACCAGTGGTAGTGTAACTGTAGTACTTTGTAGGCTGCACTTTGTTTTTTCGTAGAAAAATGGAATGGAAAACTCTCATTCACTTATCGTTATATGTACTCTCCAAGGTTCTGGTTCACTCCACTAACCTTTCAAAGAGTGACTGGAATGCAAGAAGTAAGAGGAAAAGTCAGTTGATCCTTGTTGAGAATTTAGAAAGTTGCAAAGTTTTAGATTCCCGATTCCTTTATGCCATTCACATGCTAACGATCAAAGACTAAGTCAAAGTCAAAGGTACATATAGTCAAACCCTGTGTAGTCAACCCCTATTCACTAAATGGACTTATGGTCAGTTTCGGTTTAAATTAGTGGGAATATTACAGAGACCTTCAGAGACAATAGCAATGAAATCCCTCCACTTACTGTAGCTACTTAAGCTACCTTCCTAATTAATTATTGGAGTTGGAGTTCGCAGAGGAGTATGTCTCGCAATTTACTATGGCGTAATGATATAGCTAATCTTACTGGTAGTTTCTTACGGGGAAATACATGCTCTCTAAACAGCTTGATCCAAATACAAATCCTTGTGAGCAGTAGTAATAACGAGAAAGGATGAATTAACGCAAATAATCAATAGAGATTTCTACACGCGTAAATCTGATTACCGTAACATTCCAAGTGTAGGAGTAGGCAGAGCTACGCATAAAATATAATTAATACATATCTCCTTAACATTCTACTTTTCACAATTCACCGTGTCTCACAAACACTTGTGAGGGGCACAAAAGCCGTTTCACATATTACTGTCAAAGCGCAGTAACAGTTCCATTTACAATCTCACATCATTTTCTCCGTGTCGGTGTAAGTACACTGTAAAAACTGGTGCATTTAAATGGCCAAAAACATACGAGTATGTACCGCATTTCGCAGTTCATGGTGCGTTATCAATGCGTTTGTGGTGCACTTAATCTGTTCCAAAAAATGTTAAATCGTAAAATAAATAGGAAATTTTGAAACGTTTAAAATTGATCAAATACAAAGTTTTGAAACGTTGCAAAATTCTTGAAATACAAAATTTTGAAAGGCATTAAAGCTGTTGAAATAAGGAATTTCGAAGTTTTGAATGTTAAAACAGGAAATTTCACAGTAAAAGATGCTTTTTAATTTTTAATATTTTTCTAATACACTTAAGACATTAAGTTGTATGTAATTGCACTCCTAATTATAATGATTGTAAGTACGCGTAGGCTGTGGGCACTTTAGATACACTTTTTTCCGTTTTAATCTTTTTTAGTTTTTACAGCGTAATTTGGTTTGCTTTGGGTGAAATCATCACAAATCATTATTTATTGAAAGCAAAAGAATTGGAAAAGCTGCTAATGCTCAAAGTGCGAATGTGAATGTAGGTGGGGATATGTAGGTATAAATTGGCACAGAAAAATTACCGGGAAGAGACAATCCGATTGCTATACCTATGTATGTAGGTATATATATGTTTTCGGAAAATCCGCTCTAGAGAGACAGAAAGTGTAGAGTGGAAAGCACTTGAGTTTTAACTGACAATAATTATAATCATTGTGTGTTAATTGAACATGCCATGTGCTGTCGTATTTCACGCTCTCTCTTCCCTTTCAATGTAGTGCCTACTAATACATGAATAAAATACGAGTAGGATTAAAATCGACATCAACTGAGAGACTTTACTTTCTATACTTCCACCTTCACTACACAGACACAGACTTCTTGTCTTTTTCTATTCTTCCGCTTTTCCTATAGAATTCAATTCGACTAAGCATGTAGAGATAATCTATATTAGGTATGTACCTACCTAGTATTACCTAAATATAGCTATGCGTTTTATCCAAATAGACTATCTGTATAGAAGTAAATCCTTTTTAAATGGAATAAATTTTACATGTCCGTTCTACACAACTGGAAAGGGGTCGCTGTATGTAAGAGCTTGTGAGTGCCGTTGCCATTGCTACTCGTTGTTTGATTTGCTTTACAAGACTTTGCATGATTCATGTGTGTGTATCTACATGGCCAAAGACAATATGGCAATCCAGCAAATACATACATGTTGGTCTCATAATTACTAATGGGAATAGACCGAGCAAAGACAACTTAAATGCACGGGAGTTGAGTGGTAGAGGTTGTGAACACAAGCCAAAGCCAAGGCAGAGCATTCTAATAATTACTCCAGTTCAAAAGCATTATTTGAGCAGCGTACTGTGACCAAGATTATCGATTTTAAAATGCAACGATCAGCATAAAAGTTACCAGTGCCTACATTCTCATTTCACATATACCTTTGTATGTATCATGGGCTGAGAATATGGACAATATAAATAATACAAAGTATTATTAGTTAACTATGCTAGAGTGATTTCAAATTGTATTTAAGTACTTTCGAGCAGATTTTAATGGCGTCTGACAAGTCTGATTATTCTGACTGGAGCTAGAACAGAAATTAGAAATGAGAAAGCAAAGGGAAGCACGTCAGGAGTAAGGGAACTTCCATATTTTCAAACACACAGAGGGGAAAGTAGGGGAATTTAATTATTTACGTTTTGAAGTTTACTGGGAGATGCGTGCCAGCAACGGAATAAAGATAGAGCTGGAGCAATCTTCTTCAAGAGTGCTCTACTGTACTCAAGTGCTTTAGAAATATTATTATCTATCACGTCGCATAGTGCATAGTTACGTAGCTGCATTAAAATATTATACAGGTATGGCTAGGATAAGTACATGCCATTGTAATTTCTATCAGCAGTGAAACGAATCAGAGCATATGTCCTAAGTAAGAGCTAACTTCACATCCCCGAAGTACATTTAGACTTTGTAGAAAGTCAATCCACGTAACATGTAAATCAACTTACCAACTCAGCCTGTGTTGTAGTTTGTAGTTGTAAAACGTAAATGCAAATCACGCAACAAAAACGAACTATGAATTACCCATTTCTATCTACGCATTGTCAGGATTCTTCTGCAGACTGTTGATGTTGCTGCAGTGGTCAAGAAATTTGGTGACGTTTGTTTGTATTGAGTAGATAGGTACCTAAGCATAGCCAGCAGGTAGGTACCTACATAGACTTGTACACCAACGTAGTGTCCCAGCCTCTGTCTCCGTCTGTACAAGAAAATCCCACAAAATTTAGGCCGCTGTGGGTACATACATAAGTAATTACTTAAATGATTTCCACTCCGAAACCAACGTGCAACATCAATCTCCACTCAGTAAATTATATTTGATTTATCGACGTCGAGGAAAGTTACTTTGAGAAACCAAGTCTCATGCAGCATACACTTTTCACTTTCACTCATCCCGTGGACTGGGATTTCACTGGAAACAACAAAACAACAAACAAACCGCGATTGTGATTGACCGTAAAGAGTCAGACTGGCACGACATTGCCCTTGGCACTTGCACCATAATCCCATCACCATCAACATCCCCATCAACGATCACACACTGTTATACTTGTAAAAATACATACAGATGTAATCAGGTCGTGTAGCATATTTACCATTACCATACATGTGGCTATACCATACGGAAGTAATAACGAGTCAACTTATTATTAGAAATGATAATTAACTTCCATTCCAATTTCCGCAGTAAGTAGTAATAATGGTAAGTAGGAACATTACTTTATTATAGCCGCCGGCTAGAAAAGACTCATTGGCATCCTGCATGTGTACCGCACACGACTAACAAAGTCAACAATAGCGTGGGCATAAGATAAACTGGTAGTAGGAAATTAAGCAACAAATCGCTAGTTACACTTTCTGTTTCCTCACTGTTCACTGTTCACCGTTCGCAATATTTCAAGGGGAAGTCAAGGCATGTATGTTACTAGGTATGTTACAATTAATACACATGTATACCAACTGTTTTGAGCATCCTAACAAAGTTGCATCGGCAGAGATCAGTATTTGAATTAATTGATTAATGGAATGTTGGCACACGAGGCAAGGTTACGGGATTAATTATTATCAAAACCGTCAATTTGTATATACATCATTCAGCAAATACGATTTAAGTTGAAACACACAAGTTTTCAAATTATGGTTGTAATTATAATTTAATTACTAGAACTAATTACGAACATAAACTATACGCGTGCAAACTGAACTTTGACTTAGTAAACCAGAGTTAAATCAGAGCAAACTAAATAGTTTGATAGTTAATGGCATGATAAGTTACTAATCTAGAAATAGTATTGCACACTAACATTACCAATGCACATACATATGTATGTGTATGATATCTGGAGGAATGTGTGCATCAGCATTGAAACATGTAATAAAATAAAATTATTGATTTATTGACAAGGAATCTTTTTTCTGATTTATCCACAGGTTCTGACGGGAGGTCAACCAGAAGACTTGAAGAAACTGAAGTTAGAGACAAGTGTATGTAATACATAATAATAATTAATTTGTACTGCTTACCGTCATAAATATACATTTGATGTGTGTTTTGTTTCGTGTTCCGTGCAATTTAAATTCATACTGTGTTACGTCTATATACATATACACTTATATATACCTATACACGTCTTCATGGAATCAACTAAATGACTACTAGTAAAGAATATATAAACTACCATGCGTAACTAGGTTCATACAAACACAAGTGGTGGAACTGTAGGAGAGCTAACTTAATTTCCGTACGTTTGATTATGAATGGACCATGGACATTTTGGAAGTGGAAGGATTATTAGTTGCTGCTATATGTGACAAGTAAAAATTGGAGAGTACATTGATGGAATAAAAAATAAAATAATGAGGTAATTATATTCTATACACATAACTAACTAAATATAATAGAAATATTACAATTAGATTAGTAGCTACGTAAAACATAGGTACATAATTAATATAGACTTTGTACTATTTTCTCAATCTGAGTCAACAATTATATTGCCCATACTTGTAAACATGTTTAATGTACGTGTATCTTTGTATTATTGTAAAAACTTGATTACTTAGGTATTCACAGTCAAAGAAAGATGTTTATATAATCCAGAGTTTATCTACTAGTATTTGTTAGCTTTGAAAATTTTCAGATAATTATAATTCAATTCAATATTCATCCAAAAATCATAACCGAAACCAAATATAGCCAAACCAAACCAAACGAAATCTAACTTAACTTAAATAAACCAAAACAACACCTAACCTTCCTACAATTATACGTACTTCATAGTTTATATTTTAACCACCCATGTTTCGTATGACTGATACAGTATGTAGAATAGACAGAAAGGTGTGTACCTTATAACCCTATCTTTGTTCATGCAGCGATGTATGAGATTATTAATTAATTTCATTCAACCAGTAAGACATGACTCAAGTAATTTAGCTCATACCACATTAATCCGCGTAATATACATACATAATGTACGAGTATCGAATGGTTCAGGATATCTGACAACGCGTTCCACAAAAAAAAAGAAAAGAATATATGTATGACAAATTATTCTCTTACTTGTTATAAAATATAATTACAATGATTACGATAGTAGTGTGATTATGCTATTAGCTAAAGTCACTGCTATTCAACTATTCTTAACGCTGGTTGTTATTTAACGAAACTGTACATACGCATTGATTAACTTCTAATTTAAAACATTTATTTCACTCTTACTGTACATTATAAATTACTAGACATTTTTATCAGCATTTTAAGGCTAACATCTGTGTACGGTACTCAATCAATGTGAGTGTGTGTACATAGAGCATTTGATAATCATGTAACTGTACTGTAAAATGTATTGTAATTATACGTAGACAAGTCAGATTCGTGCTAGTGTTGCCTGTACTAGAAATCTCGTTGATAGTTGCTTACTTGAGTAAGACTTATGAACTTGAAGTGGCAGTTTTCGTTCCTTCACAATCATCCTATTATGTATTTTACAGTTTCATAGAACCAATGGTGAGATACTTTGAATTGTTTTTAATTGCAAAACCTGGTTAAAATTGCAACCTTGTATTTTATTTGATATTTTTTGCTACTGCCATGCTCTTCTTCGAATTTACTTTGCTCATGATCTTGTACCAGGAAAGAATTTGTCTAGAATTTGCTTTAAGTATAATGTAGGTATAGCAGGCCTTTAACTAAATAATTTATTTTAATATTAAAGCACTTCACTAGCAAGAGTAGAACGAAATTTTAGGTTGTAGATTTTATCTTGTAGTCACAGTTGATCCGACCCAAATCGTACTAAAAATGTGAACAAGAAACATTTTCAATTTAATTCTTATGTTTATGATGAGAACTGTTACGACATTTTTTTAAATATAAACCCACAGTAATTATAATAATTATTATTATATGCCAGCATTATTCAACCATTTCAATATTAAATTATTACGTAGGATAGTTACCAACATATTTGAACAAACTGGACATTTTATTTTTACATTAATTCATTTTATCATCATCACTCCTATTAAACCTTGCATAGGAGCCTACATGTATTGTGTCATTGGCTTTAGTCTGTCTTTGAAGTGTGAGTAGTGTAGACTAGCGTGTAGTAAAGTTCATCTGTATTTTCACAAATACTGTGTTTCTGTATTGTATTGTATCATTAATGTGTTTGTAATTAAAATAACAATAATTAATCTACTGTAAGTATATAATAGTCGTAGATAGTTATCTTAGTTTAACTTACAATAAAGGGGGTAACATGACGCTATAAAAACTCTAACTGTAAAAATACTACATGCGAGTTCATTATTCGTAAATTGTAATATTTATTAAAATTCTATGTTCACATAGAAGACCACATAAACGTTTGTATTTGTATACTGTATAATTGTACTTTGTAAGCATAATTTATTATACATGTACTTGTTATTGTATCGTTATCGTAGTCGTAGTGGTATATGTAAATGTACCTATAATTAGTACCTAGACGTTTTCTTGTCTTTTTGAGTCCTAAATGTTGTGAACTTATTTCACGTAAAAAGTAGAATAGTCATAGTCGCATTCATTTTGTCCTTTTTTCATATTAATTATATCGTAGAATCTTAGTACTTGTCACTGTATCATAATTAATTAATCTATTTAATTGTATACTACTGCGTACTCGTATCGTATCGTACCGTATGATAATGATGATGATGTCTGAAGCTGTGTATTTATAGTACGTTACGTTACTTTACGTTGTTCGGCAAGAATGTTTTTGAGTACAAAATATATTTGTATTTCATAAAAATATAATTAATTAATTAATATATAATTATTATCCACGAAGAAATGATTGTACATACATATACAACTCTAACAAGTAAAAAATATAATTATATAATTAACTGTAGTAAAACAAAACTTGTAAATACTTACCTGACCTGTGTTATGACGGCCGTGAACTCTAAACCTTAAATGTCCATCTTTTCATGTGCAATAAATACTAATCAATCACTACTTTACACTATTTATTCTAATCGTTACTACTGATTGAAAATGAATACCTTAATCAAAAATTAACTGCATCTGAACGAATGAAACTATTAAACCTAAGCTACCTAAGGTAGGTATTTAGTTCAGGTTGCTTTTACGTGTAATTGCTTTGAGCGACGAAACTATGAAGCGAATCATTTAATCGCCTTTTACCTTTCCTCCATTTATTCGAGAACGAATCGGTAAAAAGATAGCTAGTATTTTCTCCTACATTGATTTCAAAATAATTTCATAGCAGGTTCGTTCGTTTTTTGTTACCAATTGTTTCAGTTTATGGTTTAGGTAGGTATGTAGGTTGAATAAAAAATCATTATTTTAATCTCATGCTATGATTATGGGCTGCAAATATTTCTTGAACAGCAAGTCTGCGTAGTATTCCAACGAATTCTTATCAACATAAGTAAGACAATTCGGGTATTATACACTAGTAGTGTCACAGCGTTACAGCTTTAGATTCCTCGTTAAACAAGTGCTCAATAATTTGATAGAATATATTAATTAGAAAGTTCGTGTTCAATTTAGACTATTGACTGTATCTTTCTATACCCGCTTATTAATTAATAGAAAACTCCTGAATTAGCGGCTGGTTTTCTAGCACGATTATTTAAAATATCACAGCTATTGCTACGTATGATTAATGAATACTGACCTTGATTCCGCTTGCAAACAGTAATGATTGTAGAACCCACACAAGTCCTTACATCACAAAATTCGTAGTAGGCAAGATCTTATTTTCTTGCAAGAAATTCTTAAAATGTAGCTCTTATTATGTGTTGTTTGTAGTTCCATAATTCATAATCTGTACAGCTACATAAAAATTAACTTAGTCCGTGAAACTCGGTATGGGAGGCCATTTTTACAATTTGCTACCAATAATCTTTTGACCTAACTTACTCCAACTAACCCACCTCTTTCCCATACTTACTGTTATAATAAGTCCTAGTAAATTATCACCTTATTTATTACGTCGTAAGTGTAATAACTTGGTAAATGGTTTACGTTGTACTCGTAAATGTCTGTTAAAGTGTGATGAGTAATAATGGATAGGTAAGCTAATACATGGTGTACAGTGTAGAGGTTGAAAGGAGAAAAATGGGTGAGCATAATACATAATTATATTACATAATTATTATCCTTATCTATTTACTATCTAATCCTAATCTCTGACCTTGTTATTATGTAAATGAAAATACTTAGGAACTTATCTTGTATAAAATAATATTGAATACGTCATAACATATTGCATTAATCTTTATGTCTTGTATGTAAGATAGATCTATCTGTACAAACCAATATGGAGATTTGAACATGACTTTGTGAAAAATTTTGGGACAAAAATAAAATTAAAATATACGGGTATATTTTGGCAAAATACCGTACATTCGTGTTGTTGGGATGTCACATCGCTTATTTCAACTTTCCTGTTATCATCATTGCATTTTACATTTCATTCACTCCGCTTTGTGATAACATACAGTTGTTCCATTTCAATTTTAGAAACAAACCATCAGGGATTCATTAACCTTGTTCATCAGAGACACTGGCCATAGCAATTCCCATCGTCTGGATTGAGAATGACACAGGAAATGAGGAAGAACGAAGGTGATGCTTCTCACCCATTACATTTGCAGTGTGACTAATTGAAGACTTTTCTCATGTGGTTGAGTTCAAAACAATGGCAGTACGACTGAAACCGTTAAGTTAACTTGTTGCAGTGTGCAAATTCCCATCCTAGCTTTACTCTGGATAGGGATAATAAGGATGGATAAGGCGATTCAGTAATGGCTTGTAGGAACGAACAGACAGCTTGCTACGACATTTATGTATTTTCTAAACAAAATGCGCAATAGATGGGAAGCAGACAAAATGGAAAAAAACAGGGTACGAAGAGGCGCTTGAAGTTAAAAGTAAATAACTTCCAACTTGATAGATTTGATGAGAGCAGAGCGCTTGTTTTTTCCTCGTTTAGTCTCTTCAGGCTTTCCACTGTATAAGCCAGGACTGACTGACTGACTGACTGATCGTGAGCGAGCTTGGGTTTGAAGGAGGAAAAAAATTGTTTTCTTGTTTCATGTGCTATAAGTCTGTCTACAACTTGACTATCGCATCACTGCGGATCGTGAGAGTCAGAGACAGAACCATTCCAAGCTCAAACCCTTTCTATTCTTCCACGCTTTTCCTTTCGTTGACATGTTCTGTTTTTTCGTGGTACTGATGCCCGGATTCGGATTTGGCCACTATGGACGTATGCCATGGAACCGGTGTCACCATTAGCAAGAAGAATTGTTCCGAAGCATCACTTGTACTCTAGAAGGACTGATTGTGTGAACAACACTAAAGGATGTACCTACTAGAAACAAGGAGAAGAGCAAGAGGATGCAAGATACAGACACAGCTACAGTTACAGCAGCCGTTGATAACAATAGTAAATGGTTGCTTTTACAATTGGCTCCATCAACTGTCGGTGTCAGACTCAGTCCTCGTGACGCCGTCGCTACAGCTACAAGGCCCGGTCTAAAGCATCTTCCTTTTTTAACTCCAACTTCCAATTGACTATCAGCACATGTATAGTTGGTTTGGTTTTGTCTTGTCTTCCCTTCCCTTCCCTTGTCTTCTCTCCTCCAGCTGACTACTGACTTAGTTCTCCGAGGACTCGTCCTAAGTGAAGAAATTCAACCAAATTCAAGTGACACATACGAGACTACACAATACGGACTTTTTTATTGCCATTCATCCTTTCTTCTTTGGTTGATTCCCGCATCCCAAAATCCCGATTCGATCGTTCCGATTCCACTAAGATGCCATATGTATTCCACACTGTGCGTTAAGTAACATTAAGCAAATGCCATTACGAAGAAGACACAATGACAGACGATGGACATCACTAGATTTTGCCAAGAGTTTTTTTTCCTCTATGTTATTCCAAGTTTTTTATAGTCTCGATTCCCCATCTCCTCTGCCATTCTAACAATAAACTTTCCTACTCATCTTGGCATCCTGCGCTCAGTTGTACAAAACAATGCAACAAAAGACAATGCAGTGCAAGCAAGTGCAGGACATATTATTGACTGGGATACTACTATTGGGAATAGATACTGGAGTGAGATGTGAGATTAAGAGGTCTGTCTGTCAGTATTGCTTCAGTGACAGCAACAGTTTTTTTAATCCGGACTTTATTTCTCCTTGTCTGTACCTATGTATACAACGCATAGCTTCGTTATTCCTTGTCTTATCGGCACCAGTACCGGAATACAGTGGATGTGGATATTGAAGTAGATGGTAGATAATACAATGGATAAGTAGGCATGGAATGACACACATACATATATGGGAAAACGAAACGTTAGAAGTTGGACGAGATTGCCGCAATGCTGCTAGAGCTGGAAGTGCCATTGGACTACGCTTTTAAGGAAGAAGATACCAAGGTATATACTTACCTGCATAGAATGGTGAAAAGAAAAAATCTCGCTTAGCTTAGTCAAGTGCAAGTGATATAGATGCGGGTATTATTGTAACAATTGTTTTTGAACACCAACTTTGTTTTTTATCCCAGTCCTTAGTTTGGGTTTAGTTTCGGCATCACTGGACTTGGACTTAAACTCGGTCTCGGACGTGGACTTGCACTTGGGCAGAGTGTGTATGTATCCTGTAGGATTTAGGATGTGGGTGGATGTATCATCGCGTTACACTGCAGTGGTCGAGGAAAGTTCACATAGGTATATAGGAGACGAATAAAGTAGACTTTAACTTTAGCCGACTTTTTCTAATGGACGCTGAGCAGACATGCTTGACCTTTTCTACTATACTTAAATTATAGAAACTGTCCTATTAATTTCTTCGAGGGTGACAATACATTTTCAAAGGAAGCATGTTATCGATCTTACCCATGGAGAATTGAAAGAATTGCGATGCTGTAAATGAAAGACAAAAGATTTAGACTTTTGTGTCAAAGAGGAATGGCGACTGGCATGGTATGACTATGGCTATGGCTGGGCTTGTGTAAAAAGTAAAAGTTGTTCTTGGAATGCATGGACTTATTGTTCTTCTTCTTCTTCTTTCTCCTTCACCATTCCCGTCGCCGTCACCGTCACCGTCGCCGTCTTCGTCGCCACGGATGGATCGCGATCGCGATCATCAGCATCCTTTCTGTTATGCGATGCCATACAATCTGGTAAGGGGAACGGTAGTGTAACTTATTACTGAAAACGAAATGACTGCCTACTACTGTCACCAACTCCTTTCTATTTAAAGTCAAAGTAAATTCTTTTACTCCCACGCTGCACCATGTTTGTACCTAAGTGGGGAAAGATGCATGCGATGCTAACACCGTACTATATTCCCTGAAAACAGTTCCATTATACGACATTGCACTACTACATCCATACATACATGTATTCACACAAATATTATAAAGTACAGCTATAACCTTTACTCACCATCACTAGATGTGACACTGAATTCGAAAAGTTACCACAAACATAAAACTTTTCCTCACAAGTCAGTGGTTTTTGATGGGCATTCCCGCGACATTTATCTCGCATGTTTTAAAGTAAAGTTAATGCTGTGCTTTTCCTTCGACTATCTGCTGTGTAGTTGTAGTGTATACGCTGAATTGTGCCTACTTGCTAGTGTAAAGTTGCACAGGATGCTTCGGTATTTCCAAGTCCAAGTCGAATTCAAATTCAACTACGAGTATTGTACAACTACATACATAGAAGCACAACTGACTACTTGAACAGACCGTAAAAACCTGCTTAAAGCAACTCGTTTAGGCTCAGAGCTGAGAGCCAAAGTATTTATGGTTAGAAAATAGAGAGTGGAAATACATACAAGGGACAGAGACTTTAGTGTTCAGTTCACTTTTACGTAGTCGTGTGAAGATAGTACCTAGTAGATGACTGGATGAGCTCCGGTATTGGTCCATGTAAAAGGAACTGGTGTTGGCAACGACAAGCTTTATTATTATATACAAACTCATTTGTTTTTGTACAAAGTTAAAGCTTGGATCCTCTGTTAGATGGACGTATCTTTGCATGACATTTGCATGTAGTTAGTGGTAGTTTGGTTTCGTTTTGGGGTTTTAGTTTAGAGTGTCGGCAGAGTACAGAGGTTGTAAGCGTGAGGATGAGCATGAGAATGAAGATGGAGGAATGTTCCAACGGAACGCTGGGTTGGTCTTGGACTTGGTCTCGTCGACGTTGGTGGATAAAGGTTGACTGGAGATATTACGGTGATTCTGGTAGAATGAATGAATTCTCAACAACTTGGAGGATAGAATCTGAAGCTCAAAAGGAACGTTAGTGAAGAATAAATCAAGAAGGATGCAGTCATGCGGAGCTACTCGACGTCTTGAATGCTTGTACGAATATTCATTCTACACATCCACATCGCTCAGGTGACAAGAATTTCAAACGCGAACCAAGACCCACGAACATTCTACTACGAAGATCGTCCACATCACTATTCTCAAGTGTTGGTATTTCCCCCCTAAAATACAAAACTTTCACGGCTACAGCTACAGGTTTGCATACAATCACAATACCCTACATTCTTAATTTGATTTTGCACCTACGCATGAAATCGGTAGTTTAAGGTACCTACATAAGAATTTCCATTTTCGTACCTACCCACGTATTTTCACATCATAGTGCATCATAGTATGGCAAGTCTTGACTGCAGGTACTTTAGTGCAAACTTTACCTTGAGAGCCAAATGACATAGGTAGGTACCTCCTACACACATATATGTATTGGCCATAGAAGGCAAATATAAAAATAAAACACCCAGTTTAGAAAAACAAACTTTGAAAATTGTGCAGCCATTCTTTTTGACTGACAACCACTTAAAATATTTCATATCTTAAATGCCCCTTGTTATCTACAAACATGTATGCTGTCGGCTGTCGGGCACATGTGTGGGTGTGTGCTTTGGCCTCACTTGGCTTGGCCTGGCCTTATCTCCCCTACCTCAAGTCAAGATACACAGGCGAATGGATAATCAAACAGAATCAAGGAATATAAAAAAAACCTTTCTTTGCTTTCTATTCTTTCTCCTTCCCCATCATCCTTGGCCTGTCTTGGATTGGCATTTCCCACGTCAATTTTGAAAAGGAATTTTCACCTACGGTGCCTAGGTGGGTACACTGTAAAAACTAAATTTTCCTTACAACAGGAGAAAGTGCATAAAGCGCCAAAAAACGCGTATTTAGTATAGTTATAAACAAAGATAGCTTGCATTTTTAAGTGTAATACAAACGCACTAAACATACATCTTGTACTGTGGGATGCACTTCAGATCACTTTAGGTGTGCCCTAACTGCGCTCCCACTGAATGCTAGCATGTTTTTGGCGTTTAAGATGCACTAATTTTCATGGTGTATACCTGCCTATGTACCTGATAACCATTCAACCGTCTCAATGGGCATATCTGTGCATTTAGCACTGGGAATATTGTAGTTTTAGATTAAAACCCAAACCAAAAGCCAAAACCATCCTGACAAGCCCAAGTATGTGCGATAGACCATAACTATACCCAATACTAGTGCCCACACGAGTCCTAGACCTAGTGAAATCTAGACACTTGGGCCTATTTACTCTTTTACCCTTGCCTACATACCTACACATGTATCCTGGTATGTATGCACGCTGGCAGACTCGTTTGGTTTAAGTAAATAAAAGTATGGGAGGAAAGTGGAAAATCACACAGCGAAAATTGATGGGGATGTGTGCACAAAAGATTCGACAGCCTCAAGGAGAGGGAAGTAGAGCCAAACCACAGTCAAGCCAGTAGCACGAAGGAGAAGAAAAAACTTCAAAGAAGAAAGTCAAGGAAGTTACGACTATAAACACATACACTTTGAGACCATGCACATAAGAAAAAACAGCAGTAGTGGTAGCATTAGTTGTAGTCGTGAGACTCAAGTTAGTAAGTGCAAACTGCAGTAAGAGCAAAAGCAGGGCGAAAGTCGTGAAAAACTTGCACAATCCAACAACAATTTCTGTGTACACAAAATCTATGCATATCTTCTGTACATATAGGTAGAGAAGTAAGTACGTATTTTGAAAAAAACAAATGTTAAGTAAGCATTGTCTTCCGTAATTTATAAGTCTACAGTAATGTATGTATGTATAGTTACCTCCATACATGCAGTTACTATACATACGGAGTTATAAAGTAATACTAATAATAATGATGATAAAAGAGGGCATTTTTAAAAGAAAACGGCCTTTCTGGCGACTCCTATGTTATTTAGCCTTGAAAAAATTGCAAAGTTGCAAGGACATCGGTGACTTTGGGGGATGGTCCGAAATTGGTTACACACACGTAGTACAAATATATAATCATAGGACATGGAGCTTCACGGAGAATGGAATCGATATGTATGAAGAATTGTGTGGATGGTGATGGGTAGAAGGGGGAAAGTATGGAACTGTGAATGGTGATGGTGGATGTGGATAGATAGGTAGACCAGCACTGGAATTCCGATTCCGAAACGTATTGAATCCTTTCCCAACGTAGCATTTCCTCTTCCACCATCCTAAAGAATGAATTGGGTAAAATATTGGGAATTTTGGAAAAGGAAAACATTTGGGAGGATTATTACGTCTAGGTCTCCATTGTACAGGAGTCTAATATATTATTTTGTGGTACATTAAAAAAGGCAGTTTAGCTAGAAGATTTAAATACATATTGACAGCCACAATACATTAAGCTGATCCATGGAACATTATTTGCTCGCTTTGCTTTACATTGCATTTACTATATGCCTTGCTTTCCCGATAATCTCTAGCAGCTCTAGCACCACACCAAGTCTAACCCTTTCATACATACATACATAGGCGCATCCAGCTGAACCACTCACACTGCCACCGCACCACAACGCAACGCAACGGCAGAGAAATCCCGAACCACGAATCGTCTTGGAAGATTTCAATAATAGTACTTGAAGCGGCTCTCCCAAG